>JAYXIM010013029.1:0-145019 GCA_037575425.1 Anastrepha fraterculus | reverse complement strand
CGACGCCAGTGCTAACTCAAGTTAGTGTCGTTCGAAACTTTCCCGTAAGCGCAAACGAACAAAAATGAGTGAGAAGTACGCGAGGCGTTTTTTATGCACGCATTCGAAAGGGCCGAAATTATCCTACGCCGCGGCTGCAAACGTAATTAAAAAATCAAAAAAAATTTGTTGTGATGTGGAATCAGCGGTATAAGGTGTACAAAAATTTTGATGACTTTTCCGAGCGCGGCTTGAAGCGAATGACGACAAAAAAGCAGGATAAAGGATCGTCTAACTTTTTAAGCGGGACCCTTCTTTGTGACTACGCCAAGCACATACAATTCTTGCCAAAAAGGGAATAGATGTGAGTATCAACACCATCGAGCGTTGACTGAAAGAGGCGAACAGATCCTACCGACCCACATCATCAGAAAAACACATTGAGAAACAACAAAAAAAAAAGAAAATGGCGTCACAGTATTGGACTGGCCTTCCCAGTCTCCAGGCGTCCACCCCATTGAAAATATGTGGGGAACTATGAAATCTAGTTCTGTTTGTCGACGAGCTACGCAGAAAAGCTGGTTCATAGCATGAAGGAGATGTCAGGCTATACTCGACAACGATGAAGACTACTTTGCTTATTGAGTAATTGCGATTCGAAGGTGTGTACATACTTTCATGTAAAAATAATTTGAAATATACATCTTTTATACTTCATGAATAATCGCGGTTCCTTTTTTCTGACGCAGACTGCATTTTCTTATACTTAGTAGGTGTATTTCTTGAAGTTTTATAGAGTGCTCATATCGAGCAGCTATGCATCTGGATACCTTCTTTAACCTTTGTTTTCCCATAAAATCGAATATGCTAATTCCCTTTCGATAAGGTTTCCTGTAGCAAGAAAAGCGAGAAGCGTATTCCCCTGTTTTTGGCTCACGTTCAAGTCACAACCAAATCGTCGGAATATGCTATGAGCTTGTAGGGAATCATCTAATTAAGGTCCAAAACCGCAATAAAGCCCTCAAGTCAGTAACTGGTAACATTTTGGAAATTACCTAGAAACCTTGCTGGTGACCTTTAAAGTAATTGAGCGGCTGGCATGAACTAGGCAGCGCCCATCTGTAGGACGCAGTGGAGAAAGCTACAAGCCTGTCAAAGTACTACACACGGAAAAGCGACTGAACACCATTTTCCCAGTGAGGCGTGTAAGCTCACCGTTAATGTGTATGGTATCATGACCAGCAAGCAGTTTCTGTCAACTAACTACCCCATTCGTCTTCTCCTATTTCAAATTACGAGAACCAAATGTCAGATAAGCTTCTTATGCTTAAGCTCTTTATACCATTACCATCTTAATTCCGTGGGAGTGCAACCGCCATATAGTACATAGCAGATGAGTTTAAACTGCCTTGCGTGATCCTAGATTTTCTGGTACCTATTACGTTGTGAATACTGGAGCAGGTTAAGCTCTTACTGATCCAGGATTGACCTTGACATACTACATATTTGTGCGGCATACCGCTCCCCATCACACTGAACATCTCTTGACATGCTCGTCTAAACATGCTTGTAAAATCCTCTCCTCCCTTTGATCCCATCCTGTCGAAACAGTCAGTTGACTGGATCTAATTTAGCTGAGATTTATGATCATAATGACTGATGGTTTCATCAAGTCAAGTAGAAATCTGTAAGCTATTAAAACTTTGCAACTTTCCTCGTCTTTCATGATTGTTAACGATGGATTCAGTGCCAGAATATCTAAAATAGTAGTAACCCATGAGGTTTGTTACCGACAGATCTCCTTATTAATACTCTTTTTAGCTTTAGGTTAGGTTAGGTTTGGAAGCCGCATCGTACATAGAGACAGCGATGCCACTTAGACCACGAAATGGGCCCGTTGTGAGCCCCAGGGGCTGGACTACATTTCCCCTTCCATATTGAACCATCCTGAGCTTTTGACAAAGCGTAAAAGGTTGTTGATACCTAAAATGTATAGATTATATTTATTCGTTCAGAAGTAGGATCTTAGATATCGGTTCCTGCTTCTGACTAAAGCGGGGCATGTGCAAAAAGGTGTTGAATTGTTTTCAACTCCTCCTCATTCCTGCAGCTATGACAGAAATCGCATGATTGTAACCGCGCACGCATGTAACCGCCTAATCTCCTTGCATGATTTCCTATGAGACAATGTCCATGTGAGGGCCCTTGCAAGTTGCAAGAGGTACGCCCATAAAATTACTTACGTTTGGCATACAGGTACCTTCTCTTACAAGTTGGCCAGCCTTACAGTTCTCTGATATGTCTCTGTGGCGTGGAACCCCGCATAAGATAATACGATATTGGTTGGCGACAACGTAAGTCACTTCTTGATGTTATTTGGAATGCGTCTAGGGCCCGTAGGGCAGCTTGGCTGTCTGATAGAATGCAGATATCTGTTAATTATATTCTGTTTATCTCTAACTAGTTTAAGCCTTCATGAATAGCGTTTATAACCGCTTGAAAAGCTCTACAGTGATCCGATAGTTTAAAGGATTCACTGATAGAAAGCTCTTAGCAATATAACCCTGATTCTACACCGGTGTCAATTTTAGATCCATTCTTGTAGATCTTAACGGGTGTGTTGGGTGATGGATCTTCTTCAAGCCATCCGAGTCTAGAAGGGATATTCATTAAGAAATTCTTTTCGAAGCAGACAATGGGAGTATGATAATCACAATCACTGGGCATATCCGTACAGGAGTCTAGGATGGTTGAATGTCCATGTGTGACAGTCTTCCATTCTGAGCTCGCTCTGAGTCGTAAAACGGAACAGGCCGCTGAGTGTTTGCAAAAGAGATCTAGGGGTGGCAGAAGTAATATGTATGATATCCAAAGCCATGGATAGCGTGGTTTTCATGACGCCACATATTGCTAATTCTGCTAATCTCTGCACCTTATTCAATAAATTAGAATAGGTTTTTTTCTGCATAGCACACCACCAGACAACACCCATGTAGAAGAATGGGTCTGAGGACAGCAGTATAAAGCCAATAAGCAACCTTATGTTTAATTCCCCAGGTCTTACCTAAAGCTCTCTTGCAGGCATAAAAAGCTAGGTTCGCTTTCCTGACTCTTTCTAAGATGTTTGACTTCCAAGTCAATTTCCTATCTATGTTTAATCTCAAGTACTTGGTACTCTTTTTAGCTTAGTTCGCATTATCTGGTATCCCAAGTGTATTTAAGATATCGTGGAATGTTTAAAAACCATGCATATCTCATTTTGGATATAATCTCTTTTAGCGCCGTTTCCATTGGATTTGCTTTCGTATAGACATGTAACATAATTGTGAGCTTATATCCAATCGCTTTTATGTTATTTTTAATTGAAAAAAAGGTACACTTATGGACCCAATAATCTTTGATTTGGACGAGATCTCTCGTCTGTCTCAGAGATGAGTACTTACATAAGCATTAACTCTCTATCTATAATGAGTCCTTCAATAACATAGACACCTATTTTTTATAGTCGTATGTATATATTTTTAGGGCTGCGTCCTAAGCCGGTTAGAATAGGCTTATTTTCTAGCTTTTGGTGATAACTTCAAAAAACTGTTAAAAAAACGGTTCAAAAGCAAAAGACTTACCCTTTCAACACAGGGATTTGTATGCTTTGAAAGTTCTTTTCGACTTCTTATGTGGGTTTGACACTCTACTTTTATTGGCTCTTCCAGCCGTTTATCAGTTCATTTATTAGCTGTAACTGGAAAATTACGGAAAATAAATTAAAGCTCAGTTTTGAGTTGATGCTAGTTGAGAGCTATGCAAATAATCTGTAAAAGATGTATTTATTAATTTATTACACGTGAAATTATGCTTTATTTCTCAAGTTTTCTAATTACATATTCTGCTACAAAGATTATATAACTCATTTTGGACACCGACACTAAACGTAGACTCATCATAGTTGGCTATCTCACAAGGCTCAATTAATTGAAAGCAAACAGCTACCAATTTTACGATCATTAACCAGTAAAATTTCAGCAATGGCTCAAAATATTGTCCACATAAAGGACACATTCTGCTGTGATGAACATAAAAATGATGCCGCACAGATTCAATGACGCAAGCCATGTGCGCTCTGGTGCTGTGTAAATATGTATTTATATTAGCTAATCGCCATTGGGCTTTCGCAGGGGCGGCAATTCACAGCTAGCAAGTTCATTTTGTTGATTTTTTTTTGCATGTGCGCAAATAAACCGTTGAGATCGTTAAATAACCCGCCGATGCTGGTAGGCACACACACATATGTAGTATACACACATGTCCCTCCTGCGGGCTAAAATGCCGATTAATTAAAAGCTTAACGCAACTTTACTATTTTATGTCCCGAAACGCTAGGCAGTAAGGTTGCAGAAATGTATGTAAGCAAAAAATAAAAATAAAAGCAAACAAAATCTCTTATATGAGTTAGGGAAAGTTTGCCAAAATGTTACAAATCATTTCGAATAGCCCTTACGCTTTTTTTGTTTTTCGGGGAGGATGGGTGCAAAAATTAGTCACGCTTGAAATTTTATGCTACCGAATATTGAATATAACCAACAACAAGTTTAGTAAAGTTTGCAAATTAGTTGGCCGCTTTTGGGAATTTGCGTAAAGCAGCAGGGGCGGCTTAGTTAGCTCACTGGCAAAGCTATGGAAAAAAGCTTAACAACAGAGTTGTGGTCACAAGTGGCTACAACAATGAGCCGGTTAACTGAAGTGGTGGTGGTTGGTAGATGTAAAAGAGAACCTAATAAAGTTGAAGGAAATTTAGGCAAGAAGATAACACCATAGCCTTATTCCAACGGGTTGGCAAATAAAGTTTTATGCCCTTTTGTGGAATGTGACTTCAGAGTAGCAAGAAAAATGACTTCATACATATAAATTGGTGTGACTTGACAAGTTTATTTTTTCATTGAATGAAATGCTTCTTGTGCATGATATTTCTAATGAAAGTTTTTTGAGGAGCTCAGTTTTTCTGCCGAATATTCGTCTTTCACATGAGGTTTTGATTTTCCGCTTCAATCTGCAGAAATGTACGACTGGGGCTCAACGGACGCGCTTAAATACTTAAAGCGGGAACATAATTAGTGGAAAAATGTGTCATTAGTGCGTCAAAAGTGGTGGTTTTGATATTGAAAACCGCTAGACAGAAAATAATTTAATATTTCATGCCTAACGCAAAAATAATTGGCAGAAGCTCTGAGAGGCGGCCGTAGCCGAATCGATTTGTGTGTGTCTACAATTCGGTAGGGTCCGGTTTTGACACACGCTGCGGGTATGAAACATCAAAGTTCCTCATAAAAAAACAATCATCTGCCGTTCGGCCTTGGCATAAAACTGTAAGCCACCCCATTTGTGGAAAATAGCAAGACGTACACCAAAAGTTGGAGCAGGAACTCGGCCGAACACCTAACAAAGGGTGCAAGCATCAATTATATAAGTATACATATAACAAAATTCCATTTTGAAACGTTTCA
This sequence comes from Anastrepha fraterculus, assembly GCA_037575425.1. Classification (NCBI taxonomy): domain Eukaryota; kingdom Metazoa; phylum Arthropoda; class Insecta; order Diptera; family Tephritidae; genus Anastrepha; species Anastrepha fraterculus. The sequence goes on along the minus strand of JAYXIM010013029.1, from coordinate 139,542 downwards.
AAACCATAGTAATAAATCAGAAGCTGGGACAATGGCTACCGTAAGAGTTGAAGTCAAGTGAGCTTGAAAGGTTATATGTGTCCATAATTATGAAAGTGGCTTAAGCCATATAACTCTAGTTTCAAGATATTTAATGAATTGCGTTTGAATGAGTTTAAAAATATTTTTATATTATGCGACATTTTAATTTATAATTTTCTTAGTCTTGATTAATGAAAATTTATTATCAATATGAAAATATTGTTTTTAAAGCTCTAATTGACTTAGACTAGGGACGGGCAGCAGAGAGGCACGCTCGCAGCAGAGCGTGCTAGCAAAGTGCTAGATGAGGGAGCGACAAACTTACATCAGAAGGTTAAGCAACAGGCGTGTACGTATATTAATCACTTCTGAGCAACGCATATGGGGGTGTAAAAAGAGAGTGAAGCTTTGCCAATAGCAAAGTTACCAGATAAGGGGACTTTATTCCATATTAGGGGATTTTGAAGTGTTGGGATTTGCTAGATCGTTCATATTAAATAATAAAATGCTTTTAGTTTTTTTTATTGGAAACGCTTCTTTGAATATTAACATCATCTTTGCAAATTTCTATTTTATTTACTTTTATAATTTTTGTAATCAAAAAGCATAGGCGATTTTTTAATCAAGAAGTTTGAACATTCGCATGCCAAAGTTTCCATTTTCAAAATTAATTGAATGCTCTATAAATGACTTAGTGCAATAAAGAACGATGAGTTTTATGTGAAACAATATCTTCGCGGAATATAACGGAACTACTTATATTTTCTTTGATATATTGTGCATTCAACAAGTGATTTTATTCGCGGATAGAAGCACGTGTTGTTAAAACATAAAATGGAATCTTCGACCGCATATAAGAGGCATATTTTGTATTTTTTTTTATAAAAGTGGTAAAAATGCAACAACTGCTGCTGCAGAAATAAACACTGTTCACGGAGAGGATACCGTGAGTGTAAGGACTGCGCAAAAGTGGTTTTCAAAATTCTGAAGTAGTAACTGCGACGTGGAGGATGCCCCGCGCGCTGGTCGTCCTGAAGTCTTTAACTCCGACGCCTTGCTCGAACTCGAATTTGACAGTCGATATGATAGCTCAGAGGTTAAATTCATCGCATGGAACAGTTCACAGGCACCTGGTTCAGTTGGGAAAGGTTTGAAAGCTGGGAAAATGGGTTCCGCATAGACTTTCCGTCGTCAACCTTCAGCTGAGAGTGGATGTGTGTTCTCAGCGGCTGTAACGGCTTGAAAATGAAAGTTTTTTGAACCGTATCGTAACTGATGAAGAAAAAGGGGTCCTTTACAATAATCCCGTTCGCAAACGCCAATGATTAGATTAAGATGAAACCCCAGGACCGACCCCTAGAGATGGCTTTCACCCCAAGAAGATTCTCCTGTCTATTTGGTAGGATATGGCCGGCATTGTTTATTATGAACTTCTGGAACCAAACCAAACGATAACTGCTGATTATTATTCCCATCAGCTATCAAACCTGAATGAGGCACTTAACAAAAATGGACCGTCTTTAGTGAATAGACGCAAAGTTTTGTTTCACCACGACAACGCAAGACCTCATACCGCAAGGCAAACATAAGGCAAGCTGAACGAGCTCGGATGGGAGCTAATGCCGCATCCATCATACTCTCCAGATATTGCACACGGTGATTATCACCTTTTCCGTGGACTTCAATCCCATATGAGTAACAAGAACTACTCCTCAAAAGAAGCTATAAAAGGGGATATCGAAGCATATTTTGGCTCCAAGGACAAACAATTTTTTGAGCAGGAAATTAAAAATTTGCCCAAACGTTGGGAAGACATTGTAAATAATGAAGGAAAATATATTATTGATTAATAAATACTTTAAAAATCTTTTTTATTAATTTTAAAACCACCTTAAAAAAATGCACGAACTTATGGACTTACCTGATAGTTTAGGGGCGGTGTATAATGGGAGTAATTTAATATTTTTGTATATTTTTGGTATTCCTCTTTAAGGTGAAAGAACTTAGGTGAAAGAACCAAGACGTGGCATTTAGAATCATTTAAAGAAGTTTTGTAGAACATTTTATAAGGTTCGAGTCTTAAAAAAATGCATCCATTGAATTTTCAGCCAATTGACAGATTTGCCTGCGGTATTTTTCACTCCTTTTGTTATTGATTCTTCTAGTGACTTCGTCGAAATAAAATCCGGCTGCAACATTCGTTTTACCGAAAATGGCTTTTCCCTTCTACACTTTTCTATCAATTCATAATAATGTTTAGGGTTGTACGAGGTTGTATAAGTAAGTTTCTTTTTTTATTTTCAAATAAAATCAATATCAAACCGAAATCACGACAATTCGGTAGAAAGGAATGACCCGATACCAAAAATTTCTGGTCTATCGTTTCAATATTATTATTATTTGACTGATCAATTTCTATTCATGTTAATGCTACGATTTTGGCCTGAACACATATTACTGTAAGCTACGAGTTTTTGAGTAGTTATAATATCCTCCATATGCGCTAAAATGCATGATGCTACTTCTTGTGTACCTCTTGATGCTGTGGTTTCATCCCATACATACATCTTCATATTGTCATTATGGAAATTATGGAAGCCCAAGTTATAAACGTACATATTCCGCTTATAATAGGCGAACGAAACTGATAGGTTAGGGTACGGAAGTGCTTTTTGTAAATCAAACGAGGATCCATAGTATTCGGTGGAATTTTCTTTGGCTTTTTTCTGGTCCTCTGCAACACAGTTCCTAGCTCTTTCGGCATTTTGTAAATGTACATCATGACTTCCTCTAAGATGTAGTTTCTCTTCCTCATTATTGCATGCCTGGATTTTTCCATTCAGTAAATATAAATTATATGTAATTTCTTCCAATTTTTGGCTGAGACCATTTTCATAATTAACACCAAATGAATCCCGTATAACGTGAAAATTACATCCACTATCTATAGGTTCATTTTTGACGATATCGCTAAAATTATTTTAATACATACGAGGTGTGTTCAAAAAGTATCGCGAATTTTGTATTTCTTAAAAAATTATTTATTTATTTATTTATTTATTAATATCTATTTTGTCCTCTTCAAAGTTATCCTCAAGAGATATTACGCACTTGTGCTAACGTTTTTTCCCATCTTCGAAGCACTTCAAAAAATCATTTTTTTTTTATCTTGTTCAGCTCCTTCTTTGATGCCGTCTTTATCTCGTCAATTGTAGCGTAGCGTCGTCCTTTCATGGGCCTCTTCAGTTTCGGGAACAAGAAAAAGTCACAGGGGGCCAGATCGGTGGCTGTGGCATCATTAGTGTGTTGTTTTTGGCCAAAAAGTCGCGCACAAGCAAGGATGTGAGAGCAGGGGCGTTATCGTGATGCAATTTTTGTTCTTCCACAAATCCGAGCGTTTCGGGGGGATTGCTTTTCGCAAATTGCGCATAACTTGCAGGCAATATTTCTTATTGACCGTTTTACCCTATGGCAATAACTCATGATGCACAACGTCCCTGCAATCGAAGAAAACGGTAAGCAAAACTTTTATATTCGACCGAACTTGGCGCGCTTTTTTCGGCCTTGCTCGTGTGCGGCAGCTTCCATTGAGATGATTGAGCTTTGGTTTCCACGTCATAACCATAAACCCACGATTGGTCACCAGTTATGAACCTCTGGAGCAAATTTGGATCGTCGTGGACAGAGTGCAACATCTCATTAGCAATGTTCGTGCGATGTTGCTTTTGGTCGAAATTGAGCAGTTTTGGTACGAATTTTGCGACGACCCGTCTCATGCCCAAATCCTTAAAAAACAATCGAATGGCACGAGCCAATCGATATGTCTAGGTCCTCAGCAACTTCTCTAACGATGATTTGACGATTTTTTTCACTTCATCGATTTTTTCGTCTGTTGTTGAAATGCTCGGGCGTCCGACACGCTTTTCATCGTTCACATCTTATCGGCCTTCTCAGAACATTTTGTACCACCGTTAAATGTTGCTTTGGTCCAAAGTAGCTTCTCCGTATGACACAGTCAACATTCGGAAAGCATCCGCGCATTTAATTTCGTTTTTCACACAAAATTTGATACAGGTTCTTTGATCCATCTTTTTGAATAGGTAAAAATGAAAGACGAGCCGAAACACGTGCAAGCAAAGCAGCTGTCAACAATTAACTGAACATTCAAAATGGCCGAACTCGTCGACATGAGTGAGAGACATGAGTACCAACATATCGCCACAAAAAAATCGAAATTCGAGCATACGTAACCGGCGAAAATTGGTTGCTTATTTAAGACGAGATACTCGGTGGCCCTTAGGCTCATTGTGAAATCTGTGTTTGATTTCCTTCCCTTTAGTCGATTACTTCAATCACTCAGATCTTTTTAAGAAGGCACGGCTTCTTTGAGGTGCAGGACAGAGGAGGTGCTGTATAAATTCATGCCATTCAAGCAAAAATTCAAGTATCTATTTATTCTGACGTTGAAAACTCATTATTCCCGAAGCATTCTCAAACCCATTTCTTCTTTACTTTTGATATTTTGCTGCTGAAAAAACAGTATTATAATATAATTTATTGGCTTAAAACATCAACTTTGCACTAATTTTAATATTTGTCTTCTTAGTTTTTATTTTTCTACCTTATTTAAATTCTTATCCATCTCCACAGATCCTGCATAAGTCATTGTAGGGTACATCCATTCTACTGGCTAGTGTCAGATCTCAACTTCGAAGATGCCACACCAGTCTGGGAGTCTAAAGGAGCAAATTAAGGATAATTGTTCCGAGTAAACTCCGATCCAGTGCCATTGTCGATCTTTGAGCCGGCAGCATAAATATGGTGACCACTATCTTCTGATATGACTCTGGCCTGCCAATCCCTTCTGTCGGGTATTCGTATTTTACACTCTCTTTATCAGATCTATCTTGGGAACCAGATAGTCTGTTTTCGATGCGTCTAGCAAGTGTTCCACAGATAGTAGAACTGCTGCATGACCGTGCGTGTATTCCTTTAGCATGCCTGCTGCTTAAATTCTGGAAGCAGATTTGGCCGCTATTCCTTTAACATATATATCAATGGGTGGAATATGTATGGTATCTTCCAGCGCCGCCTGAGGCATCGATCGGAGCGCACCTGTTATTCCTACACAAGTTATTCGTTGTACTTTTATGAGATTCTTTAGGCAGTATTATGACTGCACCACATGAATGCTCTATAAGTCAAAAAGTCAAGACCTAAATTTTTATACTCCCTCCGAATGGCAGATGGTTTTTTATGAGGAGCTTTACTCGTATCATGCCAGAAATACACTGGCGGCGCTCATTGCATGCCGAGGGGCGATCGGTGATAGAAAAAACTTTTTCTCTCATTTGGTCCCGAATGGCCTAGATTTAAATAATTTAAGAGTATTTCTTTACATATGAAAATAAATAATTTATGCACGCAAAAAAAGTGTTATTAAATTTTCAAATTTCATAACAGGGATGATCCCACGTGGACTAACTCCCTATAAGCACCAAGATCACAAATCTTTTTTTCAGTAAGGGATTTTTTATTTTAATTGTATGAAAGATGTCTGTTTCTACTCAATATTTGGTGAGCTTTATGCATGCACTTTCGACGCATTGATAACGAATGTTGTTTTGTAATGTCGCACGGGACATCGAAATAGATGATAATGCAAAGCAAAAGCTAGTAGTTATTTGCGAACGCATAATTCCTTATGCATTTGTGCTTTTATTTACTCTTTATTTACTCTTTGTACCCTCAGAATGATTTTAGAGGGCAAAAATGAATGCTTAGCGTCTCTCTTTAAGAACGTTTGTCACAACCAATCATGCAATAGAAATATCCAAAGGAGAACAATTTTGCTTGCTCTACTTTCCATTGGAATATCTGGAAATGGGTACAATTTGTTTCGTTCAATTTATTTGTATAAAAAATAATCTTATCTGTATATACACAATAGCATATCACAGTAATTACAAACATTTAAAAACATTGTTTCCTATTTATTACTTATTATAGTTCCAATCACACCAAAAATGCTACCAGTAATAATTGCAACTTATCTGCTATTGAACTGAAATATAGCCAGACATTTAGTTTATTTATTTATTTTTTCATTATCAGCACTTTTGAACTTTTTGCAAGTCAGTTTAGCACAAAGCACGATAAGATTGAAGGCTAATATGTTGAAGCACATATGTAGGTACATACGTATGTATGTGTGCCTTCTATCTTTTTGATTTGCAGATCTTTTTTGGCGAAGCTGCTATAAAATTTACGAAGAATGTGTAGGATAGTTGTTACACGCATATTGAAGAGAATTCAGATGGCGTGACTCACATCAAACCATTAACTGGTTCTCAGTGCTTCTGAAGGAAACAGCTGATTTGTTGTTATCAGGAAATATCCCACAAGGCAGATTAAAGGTAACGGCAGTAAGGTTGTAATTTTGATTTGCTTCTATTTATTTGGTTTTCAAGTTGCCAAACTTTTCTTAATCTACTTTAAACTGTCAATCTTTGTTCATAGATCTCGAACATACATTGCTCTTCTGTTTTTTTGATTTGCTTTACTGCTGCTACCTGTTTAATGCGATTTGGGTTATTACTTTTAAATATTTTGTATCTGAAGAAAAAATGTGTAGAATCGGACGTCTTTCAAAACCAAAAGTTAGGTATTTTCACGCGTGCTCTTCTCCTTGTACACATAGCCCATAAATAGTTCGATAATTTCAGAAGGTTTCGCCTGAATACTCAAAACAACTTTAATTGGATCTTTTCTGTTTAATTTTTGTACCACTTTCTTACGTACATCTTAATTCTAATTCCACTTAAAAGTATTTGTTACTTATGAACGCTACGTCTCTTGCAGTTATTTAATTTAAAATTTTCCAAATTCACACTCACAAGTTAACCTATTCTTTCTTCGGCTTCTTACCTAGCGCGCTACTATTATTATTCAATATCGCACTTAGCACTTTAAGAATCCCCAAAGCAATTAAAATCACTGCAAGCAGTGGAACGCCGAACAACACAGCCATCGTATCCAGACTGTGTCTTTGGAAGAAGTTCAAATGACGCGCTGCCACACGCATTTGTGGCGCTCCTTTATGACGCAGCACATATTCTGTCCAATAGATCGCCGTATCGAGCGGTGTCATTGGCCGATCGTGAAAACTCGCTGAGATCTCTTTTGCCTTCTCGGCATATTTTGGATTGTTCAACACTTCAAGAATGGCATTGCGTAAATCCTCGCTGGTGAACTCCTGTAAGTTAAGTTTTACACCCAAACCTTTTGCTTCGGCACGTGCAATATTCAAGTGCTGATCATAGAAGACGGGCATTCCCACAAAGGGCTTGCCATGATGCACCACCTCTATCAGACTATGCATGCCACCGTGTGTGACAAAGAGTTTTACATTGGGATGTGCTAGTATGTCCGATTGTGGAAACCATTTACTGATGTAGACATTTTTTGGCTTGTCAGGTAAGTCAGTATTCTCAAATTTCCACAACACATTCACAGGCAGTTTGGCAAATGCATTCATAAGGGCAGCCAATTTTTGTTTGGGCAAAAATGCGCTCTTCACATTTGAGCCGAGCGAAAAGTAAATTGCGCCATTCGGAGATGCGTTGATGAAGGCTTCCATGTCAGCTGGTAGTTTATTCCGCTCATTATTGATATGCATACCAGCCACTTCGATAGCGTTCGGCACAAGAGGACGCGGGCAACTGTAGGAGTAGTGTTGATTCAACAGCAAAAGTGCGAAATCTCTGCGTACTTCTCTTAGATTCAATGTGGCATTTGGAAAATATTTTTCATATAATTGTTGTTGCTGGGGAATCGTAACTAAATGACTGTACATCAGTTCCATTGTGTAACTATATAAATTATCCAATCGTTGCCAGAAATTCATACGATCCAAATTTTTTCCACTAGGTGCTGGTACGTACGCTACCGGTGAAATATTGTCCACCAACTGATCGATTACAACATCTGTGCCAAATGTGGCAACACCAATCATGGGCGCCTTAAAGTGATGACCCAAAGCATAGAGTGATTCTACAAAGAGTACTTCGACAATGATGAGATCGAAATGTTCATTGGAGCGTAGTAGTTGCTGGAAATCTTCACTTGTCAATGCTGACAAAGCACCCATCACAATATAGTCGTTCAAACGGCGCAGCTCTGACAATTTGCTCCCAGATATTTCATCAATTGGGCTGTTGCCAAACTCTTAAGTTGCAGAAGATAAAACACTTTTCAAAATATATTTATTGTGTATAAAATCATTAATTAAAACTCACTAACCGTAAGGATTGACGCTTTCAATTTTTAATGTTACATCGCGAAAATTTTTAACTGGCGTCTTTTGTGGAAACGCTGATACTGCAGTGATTTCATGGCCTCGTGCCGCCAAAGCCTTCAAAAACGGTTGCACGCCCAAATACTCGGAAGGCCCCATAAAGGGGAAAACCGCGAGTATTTTCGCGCATTCCAAAGAGTCAAATGCTAACGCAAAAATCGCCAACGCTAGTGTAACAAATTTGAATCGTCTCATTGTGTTTATTATCTCCACGACAATAGCTTGTAGACAACTGCTGTGAAATGCTCACAGAAATTTGGCTTTTATGCGATTTTGCGAAGAACAAATGTACGAGTAATTTTATATTTGTATTGATACTCGTATTATATTCTAATTGCAATCTATTAAATACACACGGACCGGCACAACAACGACTTACCACTTCTTAAATTAGTATACTTGATTTTGTTTTTTTATATGGACGAAAACACCCAACTAAAAAAGGTCGGAAATAAATGCGATTTTGAGGCACTTGAAACTTGCCAAAATATATACTATATATAACAAGTTGGAAATGTTGATGAAAATTTTTCGAATGAGCGAATTTGACAGATACGTTGACGGCATTCGTTTTGTGTTTCATTAAGCTAAGTCTAAATTTTGTGAAACACAAAACGAATGTAGAATCCAAAGTTCCTCTCAAAAAATTTTTTTCACCATACCTGACAAGCAAACCTGGTATTTATCATCTTGTGCAGTAACTATACTCACTGAGTGGAAGAGCGTAATAATACGTGCAAAATGAGGGGGTAGAACTCTGCTGCTGAATTCTCTATGACTTGGCAGTCGAAGTTAATCTTACAGTTGTGCTTTTGATAGCGAAAACCTGGTACTTTCTCATCCTTGATAAGTATCGACACATACCGCAAATGGTTTTTATGAAAAGCTTTTTCATGATGAAATTTGCAAATCAAAGTAACAATAATAGAGTTTCATTAGACCGCGCTCATACAAGGACACTCCTCTTGCTTCAACTTTGCGAATTCTCTTTTGGTGTTGACTGTTGTGTTCGAGGCAGCTCCGTTGCTTGCAGTTGTTTACCTCTTGGTCGACAGTCAACAGCGGCATTGAGAAGAACGAGAACACAAAGGGTGTTGACAGCGCACGGGTGTTGGCAGCTCTTTTTGCTACCAAATCCTATCAACAAATTGTATGTTAATTTATACGAGTTGCTTCATCTATTCGCCACTTTCTAACACATGGCGAATCGAGGGCGCTTTATAAAGGGTGGTTAAGTTTCAAGGCCGGTGTTGGTTTTGAATAAAATACATTTTTTTAAGAAATTATTGTTATTTCTCTTTATTATGATAATATGGGTATAGCTCAATTACGCATAGAACAAAATATCGGCGGCACACCTCCATCCGATGGTCCAAATTTTCGATGACGCTGAGCCATAATTGAGGTTCTATGCCGTTAATGTGCCGAATTATCTCATCCTTTAGCTCTTAAATTGTTGCTGGCTTATCGACGTACACCTTTTCCTCTTTTAAACAACCCCAAAGAAAGAGGTCCAACGGTGTCAAATCACATGATCTTGGCGGCCAATTGACATCGCCGCGACGTGAGATTATTCGACTATCACATTTTTCGCGCAAAAGAGCCATTGTTTCGTTAGCTGTGTGACAAGGGCACCGTCCTGTTGAAACCACATATCGACCACATCCATATCTTCCAATTCGGGCCATAAGAAGTACGTTATCATCTCACGATAGCGAGCACTATTCACAGTTACCACCTGGGCACGACGACGAGTTGAGGTGGACGGCTCTTCAACCACACTATCGCGAACAGCAGCAATATTTTTTGCAGTACGAGCTGTACGAGCATGCACTGGTATTTTCATATCTCCTACAGACCCGGTTTGCTCAAACTGTTGCACAATTTTTTCGATTGTACGCACATTTGGACGATTAAATTGACCGAAAAAATCACGAAGAGCGCGATATGCATTTTGATTTGAACGGCCGTTTTCATAATAAACCTGAATAACTTTAACGCGTTGCTCGATTGTGTATCTTTCCATAGTTCAAATTGAGTTAGTTTGGAACTGAAAAATGTCAAATGAAATGCAGAAAAAAGCTTGACGTTTAGGTGTGGTTCACATTCAACATCGGCCCTTGAAATTTAAGGGATTTGCAATGAGCCTGAGACGGATCAAATGGCAGTCTCACAAAAGTCCGCTCGGCTACGAAGATCCTTTGAAAAACACGCGGAGTAAACATTGAAAGTCACAGTGGGCGTTGAATTCGGTCTGAATTGCGGATGTTAAACCTCAAATAGTCCTTATACCAGTGGTCGTCTCTCAGCAGGCTATGACAAACCGCCGAGTGCATTTCTACTATAAAATTGAAAGAAAATTGTTGAAAGAAAATCAAAGTTTTAAAGACTGCTGAAACAACTTTAATGAAGCAAGAATTGCTAATACCAACAATAATAATCCAGTTAGTTGCAATTTGTTGCCTTTTATGGTTTCCTCTTTTCTTTGAAGTTCATAAGCTGTGACGGCTCGGTGGCTTTCAGCTTCACTTTGATGTTTCAAAATTTGTCTGCATTTTCTTTTTCTGCATTCTTTTAGCTTTTGAAAAAGGTTTAGAATTAATAGAGCAATGTTATGTAACCATTAGAGTTTTATTGTTTGTGTAACGCAAGTGAACGCTTTGTTTAGCATCGATTGATTGAAAAACAAAGAAAAGTTCAAAAAGAATTCGAGATTAAGTTTACATAGGAATTTCATGGGGTCACTTAGTTTTGGTCTCATTTGTGGTTGTCGGCAGTTTTAAGTAGTTCAGAGTTAGTACCTTGAAATAATTACATTTGTACAAATATAAAATGGAAGCTTATGGGTTATAGCCTAGAACCTATTTTTTACTTTTCTCCTCAGCCAGTTATTATAGAGACTTCGAAGTCGTTAATTTAAAAAGTATTATTAGAATTGGTCACTTATATATATAATTGGCGCGTACACCCTTTTTGGGTGTTTGGCCTAGCTCCTCCTCGTATTTGTGGTGTGCGCCTTGATGTTGTTCCACAAATGGAGGGACCTACATTTTCAAGCCGACTCCGAACGGCAGATATTTTTATGAGGAGCTTTTTCATGGCAGAAATACACTCGGAGGTTTGCCATTGCCTGCCAAGGGGCGACCGCTATTAGAAAAATGTTTTTCTTTATTTTTGGTGTTTTCACCGAGATTGGTCACTTCCTATTAATTAATAACTACCAATTTAATTTGATAAAATTATTTTTGGAAAATACAGATTTTGTTAAAATAAAAGAACTTATATTTTTTAAAGTATAGGTATTTTCCACCAGATTTTAAATAATTCTTATCTTTGTTTCGTTCCAGCATCCGAGCGATTCCATGTGAAGTGATCCAAGCATTTTGAATATAGCCAACGATTCTTCTAAAAATTGGTTTATTTGAAGGCTTTGGTGTACTAAGAAGTAAGCTGGAAAAAATAAAACAAATTAGAATGAAAATTATTCAATGTTAAAAATTTTGCTATAGACTTTTCTCAGTGAAATACGTTTGGTTCTTTGTAACATTTAAAATTTTTTTTTCTTTTACAGTTTTAGGTTAAAATATACTTTTAAATGATTCTATTTATACATATTTCTATTTACTAATATTTAACAAGTCAGCGATTTCTTGTCAAGGTATTCAGGTATTGTGAACATTGTTTTGAATTCTTCGAAAAATTGGTTTATTTCTAGGTTTTAGTAAAAATTGAAAAAACTTTTAATAATTTTGACGAATATTCAATGTTGGAAATTTGTGTATAGGGTTTAGATTACTTAATATTATTTACTTTTTAGTATTTTTGGATAAGGCCGATAGTCTTAGTAGCTAGTGCCTCTTTTTTGTAATATAGTTATTTATAATTATATTTCATTATTAATAAATAAATAAATAAAATAATATTTTTGGAAAGTTTTTTATATAAAGTTTTTACGATAAAACATACTTAAAAAATTGGAAAGAAGCACTTTAGAAAAAAAAAATATTAAAAAATGTTTGGTAACACATAGACGATATCGCCGCAGTCATCCCAGCACGAAACCGCCATGATGGCATCCCTACTTAGTGGATAGATGGCACAGAGAGGGGAATCTATCCAAAGGAAACGAAAATTAATAACGGTTACGTTGCTCTCCGTTCTCTTATACGAACCTGTGGGCAAATGCGCTAAAGGCAAATCACCGGTGTAAGATCCTAGCATCCGTAAAACGATCGGCAGCTCTGAGAGTTTTGTCTGCTTACTGCACAGTATTAGGGTCAGCTGAACGAGTGATAAGTGGTTCAAAACCGCCTTTGAGCGGAAAAAGTGTTGTGCATTAAAGAACGAGAGGATGGAAGAAGGAGTTAGAAAACCTACAGCGCGGGAAATAAAGGACCAAACGACGTCTGTAGAAACGAAACACGCGGAAGTTAGACAGCTAGGCTAATAAAAGATGTCGCTACATGGTACACAGGAACTCCGGTGTAGTAAATTTTTATACAACCCAAATGCATTCAGAGCACGAGCATTTCCAGAAATGCCAGTCGACGATGACGCTGAACACACCTATTTCCAATGCATGCGTTGGGTACATGAACGTCAAATGCTGGAGAAAGCAGTCGGTCACATAACCACTGAAAATGTAATCGTCAAGATGCAAAGCAGCTAGGAAGCTTGGGTTTCGCGGAAAAAATTCTCCGGATGAAAAAGTGGAGCCTGGAGGCAGGCACACAAAACATAGACCTAGTAATGAGGAAGATTGAATGCCACTCTGAAGTAATGCGAAAGTGGTTCCAGGGTGGGCGACGTTTGCAAACGAGTGGGACTTTTTTAATCTCCGGACATATCATTGCTGCAGCGACAGCTTTGGTGATGCATGTATGTATGTTTGCACATATTTACCATTGCGTTCTTGCAAATGTACCTTTGCGTACACGAATATTTATACATAGCAACTCTAAATATTTTCATGTTTATACACAACGCAAACACATAAAAGGTTTCGTTTATTTACCTTGTAAATGCTACTTCCAACATCTAAATGATTTTTTCATGTCATCGTGAATGGTATCTGTAGAAAAATTCATTTACGCCAAACTGGCGCAGTTCTTATGAATTTGGATCCATGACTAGTTTTTGTTATTTCACATTTTCATGAAGTTGTAGTATAGAGTATAAAGGTGTAGTAAAAATAAATCCATAATATTGAAAGCTTTATTCAGTACAATTATAATTATGCTATTTAGGTGAAATATGTGTAAACATGTGAACGCAAACTTTATTTTTACACCCACGCACTTGTGCTCAGGTTTTACATATTGTTCCCATACGGGTGTATGTAATAGCATGCATGTCTATATTTATATTACATATATATGTATATTAGGGCGGGTCGATTTAAAAATCGCTCATTGCTATGTGAAAATCGTATTCTAGGGATCAAAATAAGAAACTTTGCCGAAGGAACCATACCTCTAAAACGAATTCTGATGTCCCCCAATTGTATGATCGAAATGTATGACCGACCCCCACTAACTTTGGACGGCCGATCCACCCATGCCAGTGGCACACCCCCTGGAACTCCCCTGGGGGGTTCCCCATACAATCATTTCAAAATATCACCATTTTTACATGAGAAAAGAAACTAAAAAGTTCAACCCAATTTGGGGGACATCAGAATTCGTTTTAGAGGTATGGTTCCTGCGGCAAAGTTTCTTATTTTGATCCCTAGAATATGATTTTCACAGAGCAATGGGCGATTTTTTTGCCTCCCCACAAAAAACATTAAAAGTTCGACCCAAATTGGGGGACATCAGAATTCGTTTTAGAGGTATGGTTCCTTCGGCAAAGTTTCTTATTTTGATCCCTAGAATATGATTTTCACAGAGAAATGGGCGATTTTTTGCCTCCCCACAAATCGACCCGGCCTAATGTATATACTAAAATGCTCAGAATAATGAGAGGGATCGATCTTGCCATATCAGTCCGTGCTCACTGTTTGCCAGTTGCCTCGTGAATTGCGCTCTCGAAATGCAAGGCGAAATCAAATAAGAATTTCCGATACAATTTTCAAGTTTGAATAGAATATCAAGATCATGCCGTTGGTGGGCTTAAGAAATTCGCGCCAAAGTTTTTAAGAGATATGCCGACCACTTCAAAAAAAAAAAAAATTTTATTTAATATGTAATATGGCCTGTTTTTGAATAATTCAATCATGTTTTCGATGCAGATTTCTTAAGTTTATACTTTTTTATAACATGAAACCATTTACTGGAAAATAATTTTCAAGTCGTTATCGAGTTATCGAGTTTTTCTACTCTTGTCAACGATCAATTGTTTTAACGCAGCGTAAATATCGGCATATGTCGGATGAAGCGCATTTCCATTTCCATGGTCATGTCAACAAACAAAACTGTAGATTGTGGGGTTCTGAAAATCCAAGGGTAACACACCAACATCAGTTGCACCCATCTAAATGTACTGTTTGGTGCGGTGTTATGGCCACTAGAGTTGTCGTTCCATATTTCTTCGAAAATGAGGATGAAACGCCGGAATCGATTTCAGGAGCTTCTTACAGAACAATGATTGAAAACTTTTCGCGGCCAATGGCGGAGCAGTATCATAATTTGTAGTTTCAACAAGATGGAGCAACTGCACATACTGCTAGGCAAACTATGGACCTGCTGCGTAGTAGTAGTAGGTCTTATTTGGCCCACCCTGTACGATGCCAAGGAACACACCATATGACTGTCTACATAATATTTCGCTTAACGAAGAAGGGCGTTTGCTGGTGAATGATTTGCAAAAATTTTAAAACACTGATAACGAATAATCAGGCAATGAAACACAATTTCTAAATTTAATTTCAGTACCAGATAAGATGGTTAAGGAACAGTTAAATATATAGTATATATATTTTGAAAGGCTAGCAAAAATACACATCTAAATGCCTGAGACAAAAAGTTTGTTTTGTTTGCTGTGAAAAAAATGCATATAACATACGAGGTGTGTTTAAAAAATAAGGCGAATTTTGAAATTTCTCGGGCTACGTACATTCAACTATCGATTATTATTATTGTTTATTCTGGTACACTCAACTCGAAGATATGTTCACGGTTTTAGCAATAGATAATGTTAAGTTTGTTTATGAGAGGCTTAAATGAGACAAGTGTTTGCCATGTTCGCGATTTTCTGCTATCGAAAAAATTGATCAAAGAAGTCGCATCAAATTTTGTATAAAAAATGGAATTTGTTGTTCAAAAACTCTTGAAATGTTGACAGTGGCATACGATGAGAATACTCTGAGTCAAAAAAATGTTTACAAGAGGCACAAGCCTTACAACGAAGGTCGAGAAGATGTGAATGACGTCCTCGCTCTGGACGCCCCAGCGCATCAACAACCCCAGAAAATATTGAGAAGGTGAAGAAAATTATTATGGAGAATCGTCGAATCACAATTAGAGAAATTGCTAAGGATGTTTGCATATCAGCAATATTTTCGGAAATTCTAGGCATGAAGTATATGGCAGCGAAGTTCCTTCCAAAATTGCTGAATTTTGACCAAAAACAACTGAGTGATGCTCGTATCGCTCAGGAATTGTTGAATGACGTCAACGATGATCCAGATTTGCTTAAAATGGTCATAACTGGTGACGCATCATGGTTATGTGGTCATGTGGTTATGACATCGAAACCAAAGCCCAATCGTCCCAATGGAAGAGTCCAGGAGAGCCAAGAGTCGATAGCAGAAAATCGCCGAACACGCAAAACATTTGCCTCTCACAAACAAACGAAACTTATTATATTGCTAAAACTGTGAAGATATCTTCGAATCGAGTGTAACTATACAAAATCAAAATAATAATCGAAAGTCGAATGTACGTAGCCTGCGAAATTTGAAACCTTCACCTTATTTTTTGAACACATCTCGTATGCTTATTACACCAAACCGAGGAATAATAATCACATTGTACGACAGCAGATAAAACCAAAAGTTGAAAATTTGTTGAGTGGTGTGGATTTTAGGTTATTTATGGAACAGGGTTTCATTCTTGCGGCTACTTTCCCAGTAGCGTATCCAGTCAACCCAATTTTAGATGACTAATTTCCTTTCAAGAAGTATGACTCTCATTATTCAGTTTTCGAGTATCCAAAAGGTGGCAGCGTCAAATTATAGGTGCACCAAATCAACTTCTTTAAAAAGTCTGAGTTATAAAGTTTAACGATATTATTAATTTTCAGGTTCCCCTCCCTAATCAAAATCCCACCTACGCTCTTGGCGGGATTTACGAGCTTTCAGAGCGAAAAGCTTGCTCAAGTGCAGATCACTATTTCAGACAACTATTGCATGCTTTTTCTCTCTTTATTTATTAAAAATTAATTCACAATAAATATCATAAAGCACGATCAACTAAGGTTATCGGCTTTCGAGCGTATGCATTTTGAAAGATGGCAGAGTACGTTTTTGCGAGGCGGGGGCATTGGGCTAGGTTGTGGGTGATGGTTAGTGGGGAGATGTTGCGAAAATTAAAGACGGGCTGCAGTTGTCGTTTTATGTTGTAAAGATGAGTGGCCTTAGTATGACTAAGGCGAACCCTAGTATATATTTTATTTTGTATCATTGCAGTTGTTGAAGGTAGCCTTGGAGGAATATCATTGGGGTTTGTTTGCTTGTAATTGTGATTGTAGTTGATCCAGTCAGAGGCAATTTTATGTTTAAGTTTATTAAGAGGGTTTCTGATAATCAGCTCTTTAGTATTGTTTCCAAAGTTATGAATGGAGTACAGGTATACGGATTTGTCTGCTTGAGCGGCGTTCACATTTCCCTGTATATTTGCATGTTTATGACGATGATTGTCTATTTCGTGCCAGAGTTCATGAGTGGTTTACACGTTTCAGAGATGGTTGTGAGGACATACATTCTATCAAAAAAAATATCGGGAATTGTTAATTTAAAAAACGCGCATTACACATACATACACATTTTTTTTGCTGGAATGTTGGTACAACTGTCCTCTATAGTGTCCCAGAATTAAAGAGTGATCTGTCAATTGTTGCTTATTTTTGGCATTTAATCAGCCAATCGCAGGTGTGCTTTGCGATTTTCACTATGGATAAAAATATCAAACAAACTGTACGAGTGGTATAAGGCTTTTGCAGAGAGTCGAGAAGTCGTTGAAGATTTTCCCTAATCTGGTCGCTCATCAACGTCTTCAACGGAAAAACCATTATTTAAGTTTGAGGGAGGTCGCTCGAGACTATAGCGTGTATGAAGAATCAATTCGCAACATTTTACACCATCAATTGGGCATGAGACGCCTGGCTGCTCGACTCGTTCCGAGAGAGTTGAACTTCTTTCAAATTCATCGAAATTCATCGGAAGAAGGTGACTGAAGACTTGCTTGAGCAAGTGAATTCGGTACAGGTGCATTTAAAAAGGTGTCTTCTGGGTGCTCGTGAGCTTCATTATGAACCCTAGAAGATGTGCTAAATTGTTAACGTTGCTGCAGCCTTCCACAACATTTGTATTCACTATGGCGGGATTGATAATGTTTCAGAAAACGTTGAGTATAATTGTAACCAAACTTATGAACCTTCGCCATCACCATATAACGACGCAGCTTCACAGACAAGACAATCTATATCCAGAACACTTATACGAATATAATATCAGAAATAAAATAAAACAATGGCTTAATAATATATATATATATGTAGTTATTATTTTTGTTATATATACATTTATAAATCAACTGTGTTCAATTTATTATTTTTAAAATGTTTTAATTCAAATTTTTAATTTTGACTATGTATTTTGTGTATACAAAGTATGCGTAAAAGTCGTTTCTACGATGGACCAAGGACCAACTTATGTTTACTTGAAATTTGGTATATAAGTAGCTTTTTCCCAAAGTGAACCCATAGAGGATTATTTTTTTACGAGAAGTACACCAGTGCACCGAAAGAAAATCATTAATCATACAGCCCGATATTTTTTTTACATTTAAAACTCTTTTCCTCAATTAATAAACAATCCCAAAATAAAAACAAAAGTATTTTATCATTCAGCGGTGTATCAACTTACGCCGGTTAAACTAGTTTATTGCAAATAAATATATGCCTGTATGCCGCGATGTCTGAATTTGGTATCCCCACAAACCTAATACGGCTTTGCAACATGCCGTTGCTCAACACCAGCATCGCCATCTGTATTGGGAAGAACCTCTCCTAGCCGTTTGATACCAAACGAGGTTTCAGTCAGGGTGACTCGCTGTCGTGTGACTTCTTTAACCTGATGTTGGAGAGCATCGTACGAGCCGCAGAACTTAATCGCTCAGGCACAATATTTTATAAGAGCCGATAAAATTGACATCATCGGCCTTAACAACAGCGCTCTTAGTTCCGCCTTTTCCAAACTGGATAAAGAGGCAAAGCGAATGGGTCTGGTGGTGAACGAGGACAAAACGAAGTACCTTCTGTCTTCAAACAAACAGTCGGTGCACTCGCGTATCGGCACCCACGTCACTGTTGACAGTTGCACGTTGGCAACGGCGAATATCGCTGGCGATGGAACGATGAGCTGTATGAGCTTTACGACGACATAGATATAGCGCAGCGAATAAAGATCCAGCCGCTACGTTGGCTGGGTCATTTCATCCGAATGGATACAAACGCTCCGGCTTTGAAAGTATTCGATGCGGTACCAGCTAGTGGTAGAAGGTCTATATAAAGAAGAAGTGGAGAAGGACTTGACTTCACTTGGTGTGTCCAATTAGCGCCGGTTAGCACGAGAAAGAAACGTTAAGCTCGGCCAAAATTGCGTAACCGGTTATCGCGCCAATTAAGAAGAAGAAGAAGACATGTATATGAAAGATAATTTTAAATCATTTTTTTGAAATTGCTTTTAAACTTTTTCCCCCACTAATAGCATTTGTCGTTTTATTGCGTTTTTAGCGTGAATCAATAGCTCAATAGCCTTATGGTGTTTTCGAGCTTCTTCAAATGTTGCGTTCTTTGGGTCGGTCTGCTTTTCAATTGCTTTATATAAGTGCTTTGCTTCTTGTTTGGAAAAATGTTCCAAAGTCATTTCTTAGAAATCTTTCTGCAGTATTATATGCTCGTTGAGTATTTCTGCTGCATTTGTGTCGGTTGGCTTACGTGCAGAGAGATTACCCCTTTGAAGTGCTGGACTGTGGCTTACGGATGACATCGACACGTCAGCAACGTCATCTGCAACGTCGTCTGCCACAGATAGCTCAGCAGTTACAGTGTTTTGAATGCCATGTGTGCTGGTCTCAAGTGAGGCCAATCGTATGACGGCTTCCTCCATTTCACTAAAATGGTGCTGCCTATGACCACCGCCCCCAGTAGCTGCTTGCTCTCTTTTGTTTTCCGCCAACTTCTTCTTTATATAGGCCTTCCAGTCTTGCCAAACCTATTATATAAGGAATAAATGACTACATAAGTGATGCTTGCAATAAATTTCACATTTTACCTTTTTCCAGCTGGTGACTTCCTTGTTAGGTGCTTCTTCGTTGGAGCATTTTGTAAAACCGTGTGCCATATCTGGTTTTTGTTGTTTTGATTTGCCTCTATTTATTTGGTTTCTAAGTTGCAAAACTGTTCCTAACTACTTTAAGGTGGGAATTTTTGTTCATCTATTTTGACATTCTAAGCTCAAAAAAAAAAAAAAACAAATTCATTGCCCTTGTGTTTTTTGCTTTATTGTTGCTACTTGTGTTGCGAAAAGTTGCAATGGCAACCCCTCGCATTCTTCTATTTTTTCATTCAAACATTCGCAATTATACTCGTAAGTGCCACAGCTAACGTTATTTCTATTGCATTAATTTTCTGATTGTTCAAGTGCACACAGGCGCCGAAAATAAAACAAAAATGTAAGTTATTTTATAATCTTTGTACATATTGAATTTTCAAAAACTTGTAACAATTGAATTCAATAAAGATTTCAGCTAATCGAAAAGGAGACTTACATATTATACTATATTAATTCCGCCGCCAATCGCCGGGACAACAATCTGTTTCATGCGACTTGGGTTATTACCTTTAAATATTTTGTATCTGAAGAAAAAATGTGTAGAATCGGACGTCTTTCAAAACCAAAAGTTAGGTATTTTCCCGCGTGCTGTTCTCCTTGTACACATAGGCCAATCTATTTGATAATTTCAGAAGGTTTCGCCTGAATACACAAAATAACTTTGATTTGATCTTTTCTGTTTGGTTTTTGTACCATTTTCTTACGTACATCTTAATTCTAATTCCACTTAAAAGTATTTGTTACTTATAAATGCTAGGGCTCTTGCAGTTATTTAATTTACAATTTTCCGAAAAATTCCAAACTCCCAAATCACAAACTCACATTCTGAACTATTCTTTCTTCGGCTTTTTACCCAGCGCACCACTATTATTATTCAATATCGCACTTAGCACTTTAAGAATCCCCAAAGCAATTAAAATCACTGCAAGCAGTGGAACGCCGAACAACACAGCCATCGTATCCAGACTGTGTCTTTGGAAGAAGTTCAAATGACGCGCTGCCACACGCATTTGTGGCGCTCCTTTATGACGCAGCACATATTCTGTCCAATAGATCGCCGTATCGAGCGGTGTCATTGGCCGATCGTGAAAACTCGCTGAGATCTCTTTTGCCTTCTCGGCATATTTCGGATTGTTCAACACTTCAAGAATAGCATTGCGCATGTCCTCGCTGGTGAAATCCCTGAAGTCAAGTTTCACACCCAAACCTTTTCCTTCAGCACGTGCAATATTCAAGTGCTGATCATAGAAGACGGGCATACCCACAAAGGGCTTGCCATGATGCACCACCTCTATCAGACTATGCATGCCACCGTGTGTGACAAAGAGTTTTACATTGGGATGTGCGAGTATATCCGATTGTGGAAACCATTTGTTGATGTAGACATTCTTTGGCTTGCCAGGTAAGTCAGTTTTCTCAAATTTCCACAACACATTCACAGGCAGTTTGGCAAATGCATTTATAAGGGCAGCCAATTTTTGTTTGGGCAAAAATGCGCTCTTCAAATTTGAGCCGAGCGAAAAGTAAATTGCGCCATTCGGAGATGCGTTGATGAAGGCTTCCATGTCAGCTGGTAGTTTATTCCGCGTATTATTGATATGCATTCCAGCCACTTCGATAGCGTTCGGCACAAGAGGACGCGGGCAACCGTAGGAGTAGTGTTGATTCAACAGCAAAAGTGCGAAATCTCTGCGTACTTCTCTTAGATTCAATGTGGCATTTGGAAAATATTTTTCATATAATTGTTGTTGCTGGGGAATCGTAACTAAATGACTGTACATCAGTTCCATTGTGTAACTATATAAATTATCCAATCGTTGCCAGAAATTCATACGATCCAAATTTTTTCCACTAGGTGCTGGTACGTACGCTACCGGTGATATATTGTCCACCAACTGATCGTTTACAACAGTTGTGCCAAATGTGGCAACACCAATCATGGGCGCCTTAAAGTGATGACCCAAAGCATAGAGTGATTCTACAAAGAGTACTTCGACAATGATGAGATCGAAATGTTGGTTAGATCGTAGTAGTTGCTGGAAATCTTCACTTTCCAATGCAGCCAAAGCCCCCGCCACTACGTATTCGTTCAAAGAACGCAGCTCTTCCAATTTACTCTGAGTCATATCAAGTGAACTTTCGATATTCTCTAAAGTTGCAGAAGATAAAATACTTTTAAAAAAATATGTACATAAAGTCATTAATTAAAACTCACTAACCGTCATGATTGCTGTGTTCAACTTTTAATGTTACATCGCGAAAATTTTTAACTGGCGTCTTTTGTGGAAATGCTGATACTGCAGTGATTTCATGGCCGCGGGCCGCCAGAGCCTTCAAAAACGGTTGCACGCCCATATACTCGGAAGGGCCCATAAAGGGGAAAACCGCGAGTATTTTCGCGCATTCCAAAGAGTCAATTGCTAATGTCAAAATCCCCAACGCTACTGTAACAAATTTGAAGTGCCTCATTTTATGAAGTAAAGCTCATACCTTCACGACAATAGCTTAGAGACAACTACTGTTAAATGCTCAGAGAAAGTTGGTTTTTATGCGATTTTATATTAAATAATTGTATTTCATAAATTTAGTAAATACATACGGACAGTCACAACAACGATTTACCTCTTCTTAATTTAGTTATGTGGGTGTAAGGTTGTGGCAAGCGGGTACCTTGACTATGTGTTTGGACGTGGCATTTTGAATACTAAGCTGAAATGTTTGGTTCTGACTCTATTTGGGTAATGAAATATAAAAGGAAAATTATTCATATTTTTATTCATTTATTTTTATTATTATTCATATTTCATATTTTTGTATTCTTTTAATTTTTCAGTAAATTTTTTTATAATTATTCATTATAAATTTTATAATTTTTTCTTACTTGAAGTAGGTGTGGTTTCTTTTATTTATTTCCAAATTATGTTATATCTTTTTTTTTAATTTTATATGTTTTTTATATTTTTTACGTTAACCAGTGTCCACTTTTTTATATATTTTATAAGTTCTATTTCATGCAATTTATTTAATTTAATTTATATATATTTAGAATTTTTTAATTTCATTTTTAATCTTTCTCTAATAATTCCATTTTGGGGTTATTCTTTATTTTTGTTTTTATATTTTTATGTATTCATATTTGTTTCATAATTTATTCCTTTCTTATTGTATTTGAATTGAACCGTTTAAGCCTTTCAATAATTCCATTCTGTATTTCTTATTTGGTTCATCATTATTATTATGTTTTTAATTTAATTTTTTATAATTGTTTACTAAAATAATTTTATATTTCTTAATTTAATTAGTTTTTACTTTTATTATTTCTTTTGTATATATTAAAATTCTTTAATTAATATTAAATTAAAAATTATTTTAAAACTTTTTTATGAAGTCAATTTCATACTTATATTGTATTATATTTTTCTTATTCATATTTTTATATATTTTTTATTGTTCAATGTAGGTTAAGTTAGGTTAGGTTGACCTGGTTGGCTGAAAGCCATCACATAGTGGTGGTACCAGATGGAGCTTGACCCTTACGTTTCCTTGGAGGAGGCTTCTTGTAATAAGCCTGCGTCTTTTGCGAATCTAAGTAAGCTCTGAAACTCTAACCCCGAGAAACATTCTAACCTCTCATATTGTAGACCTCCTAAACATTTCATTCGGGTTCTAGCTAATGTAGGGCAAGCACATAGAAGGCGTTCAAGAGTCTCCCTTTCTTCTAGCTCATTGAAAAATCTGCAGCCATCATTTGCTTGTAATTCCCATTTTTCAGTGTAATTTTTTATAATTCTTTCCCAACTCACTTAAATATGCTTTATCCTATTTATTTTTTTTGTTTTATTATTTTTATTTAATTTTTTTACAATATATCTTTTCATATTTTATATATTTCATTTGTTATTTTTGAATACAATTTTTTATCATTTTAACATTTCCTTTAATTTTAATTAATTTAACTATGTTTTATATGCTTTTTTTTCACTTAATTTTTTATACATTTTTTGCTGATTTAATTTCATATTTATATTTTTTTATTTTTATTATTTACAGTTTAATTTTTGTTATTTTTCGATTTGATTCTGTATAATTTTCTTACTGATTCGGTTTATTATTTTTAAATATTATAGGATATTTACTAAAAACAAACATTGCTTTTTAGTTTAAGATGATTTATTCCCTAACGCAAATTATCACATGAATTGAATGAATATGAATATATTACAAATTTGAGTAAAAACTGGGCCTATAGCCGCCACTCGCATGCGCCATTCTTTTACCACTACAACAAAGTACATACCATACTTTGATATGAGAACCATTCGATTTTATATTTGCTTTTCATTTACATATTTATATGCGTACGTGTGAGAATTCAGTGATTTCAGGTGCGTGGAGATATTCGGTAATCATATGCGAGCGCCATTTTTGGACAACTTCAAAGTAGTGTTTCGTTTTACTTAATCTCAATGCGAGCCAATTTTATAGCAGTTTAGTTACCGTAAACGAAACGCGTATTATAAGGATCTGTCACAAAATATGAGACCAATAAAACTTGAAAGAGTGGACCGGCCGGGTTATCGTATGGCGCAGAAGCTTAGACGATGATCACGTCCGATGAGGCGTCCCTTGGTGATCCTGATTCTTCTGAAGATTTTGCGGAAGATCTTTGGGCCTTGACACGTTGGCGACGGCGAATATCGTAGACTTATTCCATTGTCATTAACTGTAGGAGCTTTACGGCGACATAGACTTGCGGCAGCGAGTAAAGGTCCAGCGGCTTCGTTGGCTGGGTTATGTCGGCGAAATTATACAAGAGCTCTAGCTCTAAAAGTATTCGATGCGACATCTACTGGTAGTAAACAGAGGCAGAGAAAGGTCTCCTTTGCTTTCAAAAGATTATTGGTTTCACTTAGTTTCATAGATGACCTTAGTTAGTCAGTTAGCACGAGAGAAGAAGGACTAGCGCGCATTGTTGAACTCGGCCAAAATTGCTTAAAAGGCAACCGCGCCAATCAAACAGAGAAAGGACGTATGTATGTATTGAGTAATTTTTGAAATTAAATTTAATTAATATTTTCTTTTAAATATTTTTTTCTAATTTCAATGTGTGATGAATTTACTTACATTCCTAAAATGTGTCTACCTTCCACAAAGTAGAGAAAATGACATTGAAATCTGCTGTGGGCTTTGACAGGTGGCTTATCAGCTAACGAAGCACATCAAAAAGTGAGCCGAATGAGTGGGCATAATTGGCTCTTACTGATTAGCGCCAGAAATTGATTCGTCTCTAAGATCGAGTGATTCGACGAATTTGGACTACATTCGGTGAAGTTCTGTGAAGTCTCCTCAAGTGTCTGCCAACATTGGCGCTTCAGAATGATCTTCTTAAGATGCCTATAGGGTAGTAATGTTCCGATTTCGCGAATGTGACATTAATGCCATTAAACATTATTTACTGAAAGCTAAAACTATTTTTTCTCCATCACCTGTGTTTTTCCAACATTTTTATTTCATCATAAGCTGAACGACTTTTTGACTCTTAAAAAAGCACCCTTATGTAAATTTCTGGCTGATAACCTATTTTATGATAAATGCGCTTAATCATCTCAGCAAACTTCTTTTATGTACCGAAGAATTTTATTTATTACGACGCGCCATAAAATCTTAAAATAGGTAAAATATTATTCCGTTAATTTGTACGCCTAGTAAAGTTTGTACTCGTATACCTTGTAATGTTCATAAGAACGCGTAGTGGGGCAACTTATTTCGGCGCATCTGTCATTCTTTATTATGTTGCAATCTAATTTCGCGATAACTTGTTTTTTTTTTTTTTTTTTGTTTTTATCGAGACAACTAGCAAGTGCAGCACTCAGACATTAATTAAGTCCATTGTACGACACTTGGATTCCCTTTTAAGTTTCTTTAAATCTACCCGATCTCCGAAGAAATCTCAGTAGATCTTGTGGTGTCAAAGAGCCAAGATGGTCGCTTCTTAACACATCAGTGCCAAAGACCTCAAACCTGATTCGAGCGATGGCGGGGCAGACGCACAGGAAGTGGTTCGCCGTCTCATCCTCCTCTTCACAAGCTGGGCAGAGTACACTGTCTGAGATGCCCAACCTTTCCATGTGCTTCGCCCACAGAAAGTGGCCCGTCATCAGTCCAACCAGCTGTCTGCACTCCCTTCTGCTTAACGACAGAAGGGTTTGCGACAGTCGATCGGACATGACAGGTTACATCAGTTTAGTCTATCTGTAGCCTCTCTCAGCCTGCCAAGCTCGCTTGTGGGTTGTAGTTACCCATTTGCTAACCGTGGCTTTGATGGCCGCAGAAGGGAGTGGCAAAACCGGCTCTGGGCCAAAGAAGTTGGCCTCAGAGCACATCTTAGGTAAGGAGTCATAGGTCACGTTACCCACGATACCCACGTGTACCGATACCAATGCTAGCATCAGGCTATTATGTCTACCGACATAGTTCAGCCTGGATTTACGGAACGACTACCCCTGATGTGGTTGAGGGGCTGTCTAAGGCCATAAGCGCAGCTTGGCTGTCGCTGCAGACATATAGAGATCTGCCTCTCCATCGGTTTTCCACAACAAAGTTCATCGCTTCTTGAACTGCATACACATCCGCTTGAAACACAGATGCATGCATTCCAAGAGCAAAGTGCTCGGTCCTGGAGCCATCCGTGAAAATGCGAAAACAGTGTTTGCCGGGCTCATTTTCTGAGTTTGACCATAGCTGAGCCTCTGGCAGCACTACACTGTATCTCTTTTCAAGTACGACTCTTGAAGGCATGGAGTCAAGGGGCATGGAGAGAATCATTGGATCGAAGTCTATGCCTGCTCTGTTTTCGAATGCCGGATAGTGGCCGTACCAGTTCCCATCGTGTTTCAGCCTGCAGATGGCTTTCAAGGCCGCTCCTTGGATGAAAGCATCAAGTGGTGGTAAACCAATCAGATCATCTAACGTCGGGCCTGAAGTAGTCGGAAAAGCTCCGTGCAACAGATGGCCACAGTGCGTTGTAGTCTCGATAGGGCCCTCCTGACTCCCACGAGAGAGAGTCTACTCATTCAGCCAATTATGCATAGGTGATAATAGGTCTTATCATAGCCGTGTATATCCATAGGACCGTGCTAGAAGAAAGACCCTACGTTTTCCCAAAGACACCTTTGCACTGCCAGACAGCTGTCAGTGCTTTGGATGTCTTTGTTTCAACGTGTGATTTCCATAGGAGCTTACTATCGAGGACTACTCCAAGATATTTAATTTCCTTGGATAGCTGGATTGTGAGTCCTTTTAGCTTTGCCATCAAGCTTCCTCCTTCTGGTGAAGAGGGCAATACCAGTCGTGGTGGGATTTGCTGTTAGCGCATTCGCACAGCACCTAGTGTCAATCAGTTCCAGTTTTGCAGAGTGCACTTTCCTGCAGATGTTCATAAGTGAAGGACCTATTACCAAACAGGCAACATCGCCCGTATATGCTTGTGCGAAGACTCCCGAATCGTTTAAGGTGGTGAGTAGAGGATCGCAACTACGGGCATAGTACATTTAAAAATGAGTGCGATTAAAATTAAATATGAAGCGTAGTAAATTTTACTACGCACGTAGCTATAATAACTATAAAAAATAGTCATTCTTAATATGCTGCACAATAAAATTGAATATGAATATTCCTTCAAACAAATATACTGTCACTTAGATTTGACTCAAGGCATATTCATTTTATAAAAAACTATATTTGAAACAAATATGAAACATATTTCATTCTACTACGAAGCATAGTTGATACATAGTACACTTCTAAACATTTTCTCCACCTGATGGCAGAGATATGATGGGGGATTGTTTACGACAAAACTAAGATTGTGCATTGTAATTTATCATCCTCGATAATTATGGGCATATATGGGAAATAGTTTTTGAAAGAAGCTTTTCTATGACTGAAATGTACTTGGAAGTTTGGGAGCCTAGATATTAGGCTATAAAAAAACGTGTACAATAAATTCGACAGTACGTTCAATGACAGTCTTGCAAAAACCTGCTCGGCGACGGAGACCAGTTGAAATAAAAAACCGTGGAATAAATAATGGAAGCCACAATATGACATCCGCTGTTGTCACAATCCAGTTTTATTTTTAAATACCAAATAATTTTTAGTGAAATAAATCTTTATTTTCACCTTTACGAGCTCCGTTTCATGTCTGTTTGAACTCGCATACTGCAGCTGCCTAGTTTGCAAGTGTCAAATTTGATTGACGTATGACGCCATTTGCAAAAATTATAAATGTTCTGATAGGTTGATTAATTTTTCACCACCTCAAATCTGCGCTTTATGTGCAGAGAGTTTACATTGAATTTGGTCTCCTTTGCGGAGATTACACCTCAAAAAGTCCTCTCTACCAGAGGTCACCTCTCAGCAGGCTATCACAAACCGCCAAGTGCATTTCTACTATAAAAATGTTAAAAGAAAATAAAAGTAACAAAGACTGATGAAGCAATTTTAATGAAGCAGTAATTGCTAAACACAACAATAATAATCCAGTTAGATGCAGTTTTGTTGCCCTTTATGGTTTCCTCCTTTCTTTGCCGCTCATAAGCTGTGACGGCTCGGTGGCTTTCAGTTTCACTTTCTGCATTCTTTCAGCTTTAGAAAAAGGTTTAGAAATAATACAGCAATGTTATGTAACCATTCGCTTTATTGTTTTTGTAACCCAAGTGAACGCTTTGTTTAGCATCGATTGATTGAAAAACAAAGAAAAGTGCAAAAGAATTCCAGATTAAGTTATTATAGGAAATTCATTAACATTTTGGGTCACTTAGTTTTGGTTTCTTTTGTGGTGGTAGGCAGTTTTAAGTAGCTTAGAGAAATAATTTCATGTATAAAAGTGAAGCTTACGGGTGGTAGCCTTGGGTAGAACTCATTTTTCACTTCTCTACAATGGCAGTTATAACAGAAGTGACTCTGATTATTAAATTATTATTAGAAGTGCTCAAATATAAATTTTAATTTAAAAAAAATTTTAGAAAATACAGATTTCGTTAAAAGAAGGGATTTATATTTTTTAAAGAATGCAATACTTTCACCCTGAACTTTAACACTTCTTTACT
This sequence comes from Anastrepha fraterculus, assembly GCA_037575425.1. Classification (NCBI taxonomy): domain Eukaryota; kingdom Metazoa; phylum Arthropoda; class Insecta; order Diptera; family Tephritidae; genus Anastrepha; species Anastrepha fraterculus. The sequence goes on along the minus strand of JAYXIM010013029.1, from coordinate 110,501 downwards.
TATTATCGTTCATTTGTTTCAGTGTCTGAGCGACATAGTATTTTTGACATAGCTTATCATACATATGACATAGTCATGTATTCTTAAAAAAATTGGTTATTCGTAGGCTTGAGTGTAATATCCTATGATCTGAAAGTACCTGGAATGTTTAAATAAAACAGAATAGAGTTAAATTTCAGGCAAATTTATTTTATCTCCTTCAAAATATGACCCATCAGAAGCAACACACAAGTGCCAACGTTTAATCCAGTCCTCCATGCACCTCTGGTAGGCCGACGAAGGGATGGCCTTCAGCTCCTTCGTCGCATTCTCTTTAATCTCCTCTATCGCCTGGCTAAAGAAAGCAGTAAAAACGCTTCAAGGCCTGTGGGAGGGGCATCTCTAGAAATTGTTGATCGCAGCTGCATTCCCTCAATACCGAAGGCAAAGGTTTTCATTCCGCGAGTGGTAAAACCGGAAAATACACTGCGACTACTACAAAGACAGACACAGACGAGCCGACAGACGACTGGAAAGTGTTGAGCGTGGCAAAACCAGCAACTGCTGATGGAGGCCAAGATTACATTATTCAGATCAACTAGCCGGCAGAGGACCTGCTTTACGCGCGATTCGGGAGGATGGCTTGGGGAGTTGGTAGCGTGCACCTTCGTCTCAAAAAGCGCAACCCGGCAGATGACAACCACAACACGCTCGCTGCGGAAGAGGTGGAAAAGGATCTCGATATAGAAGAGATCCTGGAAGCCTCCCTCAACATACAGGAAGTGAAGAAGGGTGAGCTGGAGGAACTATCCAACCCCGAGAAGGTACTGAGGCCAGTTGCTGAAGGTCCTTCAGATAAACCGCCACAAGAGTAAGAACGCCTCAGATAAGCTCCTGCTAAACATAGAGGGAGTCGGCTACGATGTGGGTCTAGTCCAGGAACCATGGATAGCATCGGGCAACATAGTCTCCGGTCTAAAGTCACATAACTACAACACCTACATCCCAATTGCAAAGAATAAGGTAAGAACAGCGATAATGGTTAAAAAAGTATATCGCACCCTAAATACAAAAGGGCCACAACTCAAAATGTACTTCTGCTCAAATATGAACGAGACGTTATCAATAAAACGGTCCGCGGATGACATATGGCAAAAATAATTTTTTTGTTTTTTGGTAGGACTGTTATAAGCTTACATGGCAAATTTCAACGTGATATGTCACATAGTTTGTTTTCTGTGCTACTGTAAACAAGTCAAGCTCGAGTGTGGAAAATTTTGAGTTGTGACCCTTTTGTATTTAGGGTGCGATATGTTCTTATATTGATCATAATCTCCCTTCAGACGATCTGACAGTGGTGGCGCTGAAGGGCTCTGAATTTAACATAGGCAATTGTTTTTAATAATTTTTTGTTTTAAGTTTTTTACTTTAATTAAAACAAAAATAAATTTTCTTATATTAATTTAAAAAAAAAATTTTAAGTTTTTTTTACAAAATTTGTTTTGTAAAAATAAAAATAAATTTATAGGTACTCAAACCTAACAATAAACCAATTTGTAGTAGAATTGAAAACAACGTCCGAAATACCTGAATCACAAGGAATCGCTCTCCTGGTAAATATTAAGAAAATAAATAAATAGTTGGCGCGTACACTTCTGTTACATAGGTGTTTGGCCGAGCTCCTGCTCCTACTTGTGGCGTGCGTCTTGATGTTGTTTCACAAATGGAAGGACCTACAGTTTTAAACCGATTCCAAATGGCAAATGGTTTTTTATGAGTACCTTTTTTTCATGACAAAAATACAGTCGGACGTTTGCCATTGCCTGTCGAGGTGCAACTGCTATGAGAAAAAAAATATGGTAAATATTAGTAAGGAGAAATATGCAGAATCATTTAAAGTGATGTTTAAAAAAAAATTCGCAATTTTAAGAGTCTTTTTTCTTTCTTTTGTAACATGTTTGCTTATTATTTTCGTTCGTATATTACATTTATTTCGTTCAATTTTCTACTTAATTTGCTGCATTCTCTTTCTCTTAACTTTTACAGAAGACTCATGCGAAAATGAATTAAATGAAAAAAATATATGCATGTATAAAAATTTAGATATTCGTATGACAACACCTACATTTTATACGTATCATTTAACCAGTTTGTATGTGTATGGGCACATATTTACCGTAGCGTATTTGCGAATGTACCTTTGGGGATACGAATATTTACACATACCTGCTCCAAATATTTTCATGTTTATATACACCGGAAACACACAAAAGGTTTCTTTTATTTACCTTGTAAATGCTACTTCCAACGTCTAAATGATTTTTTCATGTCATCGTGAATGGTACCTGTAGAAAAATTTATTTACTCCAAACTTACGCAGTTCTTATGAATTTGCAACCAAGACTAGTTCTTGTTATTTCACATTTTCCTAAAAGTATAAGGTGTAGTAAAAATAAATCCATAGCGTTCAAGGCTTTATTTAGTACAGTTAGAATGATTCGATTTGTTGTAGTTAGGTCAAATATGTGTAAACTTAATTTTTACGCCCACGTACTTGTGCAAGTAACAGTATAGAAGAATCGAGATCGCTCAAAGTGATGAGAAGAATCCATCTTGCCATATCTCCCTACGTACGATAACTCGCGGCAAAAGTTGACATATTTTTTTTTTAATTATTTTGTATTCTGTCTATACTTACAATTCTTAGAAGACATTTTACAAATATTTGGTTACATTTAAGAGTGGCTTTGATTTTAGTATTAAAGGAATATTTCCAGTGAAATATCCTTTCTAATAAATAAATTCAATATTTTATAGATGGCTCTTGGACGAGCTGAATTGGTGTTTTTCTTTTCAACCTTAAAAAGACACGTGATGGTGACATGAGGGTAGAGGCCAGTTCATTTGGGTGCGATTGAAGTCGATTTCGGTATTTACTGGTTACATTTTGTATTTCCTCTTTTATTGCAGGGATGTCTAAGTCCCGATGAATTTGGGCATTTGTCACGTACCACGGAGCGTTGACTAGAGTGCGTAGAGTCTTGGACTGGAAACGCTGCAGGATTTCCAAGTCTGAATTTGACGCAGTACCCCACAGTTGGATTCCGTAAGTCCAGACTGATTTTATCACGGATTTGTAGAGGATAAGTTTGTTGTCCATTGAGAGGGTGGATTTGCGGTTTAGCAGCCAGTACATATTACGAAATATTAAACCTAGAGCTTTCCTTTTTGTAAAGATATGCGTTTTCCACGTAAGCCGTTTACCAAATGAATGCCTAGATATTTAGCACTATCACATTGCGGGATTGGAATACGGTTTAAGTTGATTTGTGGGCAGGTGGTTCTTTTTGTGGTAAAGGTTACGTGTTGAGATTTATGTTCGTTTACTTTCAACCGCCAGCTCCGGAGCCATTTGGAGATTTTATTTATGCTTATTTGGAGCATATAAGAGGCTTCTACGGGATCCACTGCTGTCGCCATAATAGCGGTGTCATCGGCAAAAGTGCCAGTTAGTACACCTTTTGTGGTTGGCAGATCGTGTGTAAAAATTAAGTACACGATTGGACCTAATATACTGCCTTGTGGGACCCCAGCTTTAATTTGTTGGAAATTGGAAATTTCCTTTTCGTAATTTACGTAGAACATTCGTTGGTTTAGATATGATTTAAGGAGCAAATAGGCATTTAGTGGTAATTTCATTTTTATTTTAAAGAGTAAGCCTTGGTGCCACACTCGGTCGAAGGCTTGTGATATGTCCAGGAAAACTGCTGAACAGATTTGTTTTCGGTCGAGCGCTGTTTGTATTTTTTCTACAAGTCTATGGACTTGCTCAATTGTCGAATGCTCATTCCTGAAACCAAACTGATATTTCGGAATTATTTGTTTGCGTTCGATAAAAACCATTAAACATTTAAGGAAGATCTTTTCAAAAACTTTTGAGAGTATTGGTAGAAGACTGATAGGGCGATAGGATTTCACTTCATCGCCTGGTTTTCCCGTCTTGAGCACCATTTTAATTTCTGCTACTTTCCATTGAGCTGGGAAAATGTTTCTGGTTAAGCACGCATTAAACAAATGGGTAATGAACAGGTCACTGCTGCCTGAGGTATAATCTAAAAAATATTGGTCTATCTGAGACCAATGTCTGCCGCTTTTGCGAAATGGACATAGAAAACTCAGAACATGTGCTTTCCATGCAATCTTTGGAACAACAAACCCAAAATTTTAAAAAGCCTAAAACTCTAGGGTTACAAAAATAGGCCTTTCACAATAGATTAGCTCTGGTCGCAGTGCTTAATGGCCTTCTAATAATAATAATAATAATAATAATAATATTACTGCATACAAGTTGTTGAGATGAATTCGCCCAAGAAGGATGTTTGCGAAAAGCGCTCTGGCAAAATCAAATACAAATTTGCGATAGGAATCTCATGTTCCCATTATTTTCCTAGAATTATCTTTTTAATAGAACATCAAGGTCATGCTGTTGGTGGGGTTAAGAAATCCGCGTCAAAGTTTTTAAGAGATATGCCAATCAGTTCAAAAAAAGTAATGACCTGTTTTGATTAACTCAATAATGTCTTCGATGCAGATTTCTTAAGTTTATACTTTTCTATAACATAAATCCATTTACAAAAAAATAATTTTCGACATAAGAGAACGAATTTTAGCGAGACATCCAAAATAACTAAATAAACTAATAACAAAACATAAATATACAATTTTATGGCTCGATTGGAGTAACAGCAACTTTTCGGGGAGGCACCTGTGCCTGTGCGTGCCAAAGAATAGCTCTTTATAAAAGTGCTCCACATAATTCAGTAAACTTCAAGATATGTATGTAAGACCTGAAAAATTACTTGACGTTGCGAAGATCAGTGATTGCGAGCAGAATAGACTGTGGCCAAGCAGTCGAAGAAAAATTAGTGTAAATGTGCGATGCGAAATGACTGTCTGCATAATATTTTCCGTAGAGAAGAAGGCCGTTTGTTGGTGAATGACTTGCAAAAATATTAAAACACTGATAACGAATAATCAGACAATAAAATACAATCCTTAAATTTAACTTCGGTATCAGATAAGATAGCGCCCGCCGTAGCCGACTTGGTGCGTGACTACCATTCGGAATTCACAGAGAGAACCCTGGTTCGAATCTCGGTGAAACACCAAAATTAAGAAAAATATTTTTCTAATAGCTATTGCCCCTCGGCAGGCAATGGCAAACCTCCGAGTGTATTTCTGCCATGAAAAAGCTCCTCACAAAAATATCTGCCGTTCGGAGTCGGCTTGAAACTGTAGGTCCCTCCATTTGTGGAGCAACATCAAGACGCACACCACAAACAGGAGGAGGAGCTCGGCCAAACACCCAAAAAGGGTGTACGCACCAATTACATATGTATATATATATATCAGATAAGATGTAATTATTTTGAAAGGCTAAAAGCTTGAGAAAACATGTTCAAGGGTTTGTTTTTACTTTTTTGCTTTGCAAAAAAAAACATACGGCGAGTTAAAATCAGCTTGAAGTAACATTAAATATTTACTACATAAATTTAATTGCAGATTCTTTCAGAGCATTTAAATACAATTGTAGCAGAATATTCAGGAGTATTCAGGCCAGAATCGGTCACATGACAATTCGGTATTTGGTAACTTAGTAAAATAAAGGTAAACCAGCTAAAACTAACTGATATTTGAAGTGAATGAAATTGCCGATGAATTGATCAACTGTGGAGCAGCGGTTCCCTCCCAGGGACCAGAGTCAACAATCGGAATCAGTTTTCCAGGAATCAAGAAGTGGATCATTATACGCTGATACATGGCCCGGTCTTATACGCTGTACGACTGCAAAGTATTTTGTGGCAAGCTCGAACAGAAAACTGTCGGACTTTCTTCTAAAACTTGGAAGAAAAGACGTTCGGTTGATGTTCGGTATTGTTACAGGACACAAGCCATGGGGTCAAAATACACCACCATTGGAATCATTGATAATCCGATTTGCCTGTCTTGCTTAGAGGAGGCGGATAGTACTGAACATTTTCCCTGTGACTTTTTTGCATTTGCAAAGCAAGTCTTCGAATTTTAGTTTCCAATGTCATGAGTACGAGTAAAATTCGTTCTCTCAAACTGGAGGATATTTTCAGATTTATCAAAGAATCAGGAAAATTTTCACAGGTCTAACCACCTCTATTTTTTTTAATCTATTCTATCCTATCTTCTTCCTTCTGTTACTTCTCTCCTTTCCTCCTTGACTATCTACCCTTTCATTTTCCAGAGCTTTAAATGCAATAGGCTTTTTAGTCTGAGTGTTTCAGGAGTTACCAAATCTCTCGGTGCTTCTTGGCTCGACCATTCAAATTTCAATTACAACTGATATTTGAGTTTTGTTACTATAAATGCCCATGCCCTAAACTAAGCTTCACACTTGTTAATTTAAAAATCTCATTGCAGCTTTAAGCAACAAAAAACTGCAAACAAGTAATGACTACTCAACACTACTCCCCTTAAAGGGTTGGTCCAGAACTTGAAAATTTAGGGTTTTTTCAGGATTTTTTTTACAATAGAAAAAACGAACTACGATATTTAGGCTTTTTATTTAACTTCTTTTACATACAAAAATGAAAAAAAAAAATTTTAATTGTAATAATTTTAAAAATGGCGCTGTAGTTGGCCCTTCCGAAAAATTAGACCTGGACGGTGTTGTGCATTTTGGCTTTTCTATTTATCTGAATGACAAAAACAAAAAAAAATTGTTAATCAGTATGACTGTAACTATGTCCCGTACTAGAATAAAAAAAATTGACAAAATGACGCCCTTTTTGAATTTGACACTCTAAAAATCGGGGTTTTTTATCAGTTTTTTAATAAAAAAAAGTACGAAATAATTGAAATAATAATATGATTCTAGTACGGGCGATAGCCATTGACGTTGTGAACAACATGTTAGAATTTCAGACGACTCGGTTTAATAGTGTTTTTTTTGACAACACCAGGCCGAAAAAAGTAGTTTTGAGATAATTGACTCTATCTGCTAAAACGGCTGTAGAATTGAAAATACTAGGAATATCCTTCCAACTTCCTGATTTTTTCCGCATTGAACCTGAAGGGACATTTGTTGAGTTGGATGAAGACGCTCTGTGTGAATTGACATTTGACGCGCTGCGGCAGGCTCGCTGTAGATGCCCCTTGACTCCGCATGCGTTGCAAAGTGATTTACGATATGGACACTGCTTACGAGGGTGTGATCCACCACAACCATTGCATGACAGCTCTTGGTTAGTGTTGACGGCGTTTTTTGTTCGTGTTTGAAAACGATTCTCGTTGACAGCATTAACTGGTTCGCTGGGGTGCCTCATAGCCATAGCACTGATGGCTGCTGCTGCCTCATTCAAAAGTGCACATTCGATAACCTTTTGCACTGTTAGATCCTTTTCTGTCAGTAAGCCTTTCTGCAGTTCTTCCTCCTTCATGCCACACACAAAACGGTCGCAAAGCATGCGGTCAAGCGCCGTACCGAAGTTGCAGCCCACTGCCAATCCACTGTGCGCAATGCTGTGATGTAATTGCTGACAGACTCGTCAGGATATTGATCACGTTTGTGAAAATGATAATAGGCCGCGATTTCCGATGGACGTGGTGAACAATGGTTGGTTAGAATCATTTTTATATCGGCAAGATTTATATTACTAACCTAACTCGTTCAGTCTTCACAGTGAATGTACTGCTATCAGTTGAGGAATGCGAATCACCGCTACTTTTTATTTGTTTGCCGTTACGATCCATGTGCTCACAATGTTATTATATATATTATTATATTGTTATAAATTATATTTTTGTACACATCCCATCCTCGTCGCCCGTGTTACGTATTGAACTTATGGTCTTTATTAAGTGAAACTATATAACTTTTATCATATGTATGTAATGTATGTGTAAAATGTCGGAAATCCGCGGTACAATGCGTTCGGTCTGTGTCTCAATTGCATCTTTTTTCTCTCATACATGACATAAGCAGAAAAATTGTACAGCATGTTTTTGAGCTGTTTATGAAAAACAAATTTTCGGGATTGTGCGCTCTATCCCTTTTCATTTGATATCCATATTTTCACATCGTGTACAATTTTAGATTTATATGATTTGTTTAAGCTGATATCTTTATTGAAGCTTTAAGATTCTTTAAAAAGTTGTGGTTGATGATCTGTGAAACAACTAAAAATGCAAATTTGTTATATAATATTTAATTTCTAGTTTCCGGAGTATATCGACTTCCTTATGTGTAATTTGGGCTGTTGCATAGTGTTATAGAAATATGTATGTAAAGGGTGTTTTTTTAGAGGTTAGGTTTTCAAGATGAAATAAAACGTATATAATTTAATGTTATGGCCAAGAATTTAGCTTTATTATAAAGATAGGGGTTTGTCATTATGTTTTAAAAATGATTTCGGGCAAGTGGCCGCCGCGGCTGGCTTGAATAAATTCCAGCCGAGAGGCCCAATTTTCGACCACTTTTTGCAGCAATTGTCAGGCCGTATGTCAGCAATAACGCGCCGAATATTCTCTTCCAAGACGTCAATCGTCTCGGGCTTATCTGCGTAGACAAGCGACTTCACATAGCCCCACAAGAAATAGTCCGGCGGTGTTATATCGCACGATCTTGGAGGCTACGCCACAGGTCCACGGCGCGAGATAATGCGCTCACCAAAAGTTTCCTTCAATAAATCGATTGTTGCGTTGGCTGTATGGCATGTAGCGCCGTCTTGTTGGAACCGAAGGTCGTTCACATCAACATCGTCCAATTCAGGCACGAAAAAGTCATTAATCATGGCTCTATAGCGCTCTCCATTGACTGTAACATTATGGCCGGCTTCATTTTTAAGGGGTTAGGGGTAGTCAGAGGCCCGAAAAAATGATGATTTTCACGAATTTTTTTTTGCTACTTAATTAATTTATTTAACAAAAATAAAAACATAGCATAAAAACATCATGTTGTAACTTGACTTCACCAAAATTTCAAAAAAAAAAAATTAATAATTGCAAAAGTTATCGCTGTTTGTGTGAAGCCCGTTTCTCCAGAAGTCCCTTGCGGTGAACATCACAAGTCCTTGCAGATTCAAGAAATATGGACCAATGATTCCCTCTGCCCATAGAGCACACCAAACAGTGACTTTTTGAGGATGTAACGGCGTCTCAGCAATGGCTTGTGGATTATGTTCACTCCAAATGCGACAATTTTGCTTATTGACATACCTATTCAACCAAAAGTGAGCTTCATCGCTGAACAAAATTTTCTTGTGAAAATTGGGATCGGTGGCCATCTCGTTTTGGGCCCAAATTTGCACGATTTGCAAACGTTGTTCAGGTGTAAGTCTATTCATTATGAAATGGCAAACCAAACTGAGCATTAATCAAGTGACAGCTGTCAAAAAGACCATCTACGAAAAAAGTAGTGCCAACTTGAAAACCTAACCTCTAAAAAAACACCCTTTACAAGGTGAAGTCCAAAAAAAAACAAGACTGGAGTCATGAAAATGTTTTTAATGGCGTTATCTTTTTAATGAGTTAGTGCGTGGGAAGCTAAATCCCTAGCTGACTTCCAGTGAAAGCTTGGTAACGAAGAAAGACGAGAACTTCCTTTACAACATTTTAACTGGTGATGAAACGTGGTGTTCCCAACATTAACCCGAAACTAAGCGTCAAAGTGCCGAAATGCCGCAAAAAATTGCGTTTGGAGAAGTCAGAAATCAAGTCGATGCTCATTTGTGTTTACGATTCCAATGGAATTGTCCACAAGGAGTTCATGCCAATGGGCCAAACCGTCAATGCAATTCTCTGCCTTGGCGTTTTGAAGTGTTTGTTGCATCGCATTCGTCGAAATCGCCCTGAATATCGCGAAGGAGGAAGCGGGCGCTTATTGCATGATAATGCACCATCTTATCGATCCACTCTTGTGACTAATTTTTTGACTAGAAATCACATTTTAACCATCAATCGCTCACCCTATTCGTCTGATATGGCTCTCTGTGACTTCTACCTATTCGGAAAATTGCATTTGGCCATGAAAGGAAAACGTTTTGCGTCCGTAGAGGCCATCGAAAAGGCTTGAACCGGCATTTTGAAAGACATTCTGGTCAGTGGGCAAAGCTTTTTAGATCGCGCAAAACAGTGTATTGAGGCCAGAGTGGACTATTTTGAATAAATAAACGTCAAGTTATCAGAACAAAGCTGCTGTTTTTTCTATTTTAGCTCAGTCTTGTTTATTTTGGACTTCACCTTGTATGTACACGCCTTCGGTCTTATCACGGGAAGCGTGTACTGCATATAAAATGTTGTTGTCTGTTGTTGTAATAGTTTATAATGCATATTGTAGAATCTACGTACAATTGTTTTTGTTTTGTTTAAGTTCAGTAAAAGCAAACTGCGACTGTAAATACAATAAAAAGTGTTCAGTTGGCTGAAATGAACCTGCTTAATCAATAAAATGCTGCTTGAAATATTGCAATATTGTAATTACTTACGTAGATATATATGTACATATATCGATGGTTTTCGAGAAAAGTGACATAATTCAAAAATACAAAATACTGAGTTGGGTCAGTTTTCTAGATAAGTGACGAGCCAATTCGATCACCTGACAAAACGACACTAACGCCATCTCTCATAATTGCTTCAAGATTCGCTTATAACGCTTTTCCAGATAAAAATATATAAACTCTGTAGTTGATTTTTACTTTTAACGGCAAAACTCCGAATTTGAGTTAATTTTGAGTTGTGTCGCTTTTCTCGAAAAACATCGATATGTCTATATATACATACTTGAATAATACGTCTTTCAAATAGTTAGGTGTGCAGCACTTCAACTGCAATAATATGGAGAGAAATAATAAACAAATGCGCAAAAATATTTATTTATACTTTTTGTGTATGCAAAACTAATTACAAAATTATATTCAATTACTTTTATAACACTATTTAATTGTATATTTGTTTTATTTGTGAAATACAAGTTTTGTATTACAATTTTTTATATACAGCCGTTAAAAAATACTTAAGAACGATGCGTTGGCAACCAAATACGCGCGTGCTTTATCGAGTACGGTGTCGGTACTTTTTGCGCTTGAATATACATATGTACATATGTATGTAGCGCTCTTCCTTTCGCCAAGCGTTAGCAATTGGCGAATAGATTAAGCAACTGGTATAAATAAACATACCTATATTGGCAGCGCTAGAATAGAGCTGCCTTTAATTACATTTGTTTTTAAAAGTGTGGGTTATACCAGTCTAGTGAAGTCTAACCATACTCGCTAGGAGCGAATCTTGCTCAATAATTCTATTGTTGCTTTCATCAAGTGAGCCGAGTTTAGGGATAGCGAGCAGAAAAGGCATGAATAGAAGAGGGCTTATATATTAGGCTGAGATCACATGCATTGAAATGCGTCCATTTATTTATTCCTCTCGAAGGGTTCGTATGGATTTTTTGTCCAAAATTTTATGAATTGTTTTCTATTTCATATTGTAGTTGGTAAGTAAGTTAAAAATAAAGTATCTGAAGTATTCCTACATCACTTGACTTTAGTTGAAACGATTCAATAGTGTCGAAAGGGAAAAATTGTACTCCAGCTCTTCAAAAAGTAAGCTTAGAGTTGCAAACCGGATTATCCTGCAGTGCTCTTTCAACACACTTAAACGTTTCAAAAACGATGGTTTTTAATGCTTTGAACAATTTTGTGAATACAAAACAGCAGAGAACGTGCTCGAAAAAAAAGAGCGCGAAAAGCTACTACCCAGATTGATAGAATAATAATTTTTAGATTGTCAAAACAGGATTACAGGAAGAGTGCTGCTGACATACAATGAGAAATTTTAAACCGGCAAAGTATGGACTAAAGGTATTTTGGGTCTGAGATGGGTTACTAAATTTCTATGGGAAAGACAATTTTACATCGGCAAACCTCGGGAAAAAGCAACCGAAATGGATACCCCTCACAAAACACGCTGTCACAGCTGAAAACAACCAAAGAGGAAAGAAACAATTTTCCATTTCCTCTGTGAATTCCCTGCCTTATGGAAGGAGAAACTGTCAACCCTGGCGGATCATTATTTATGAAAACATTTCTTGCCTCAACATCGTCGTCATCCAGCCCTATTGCAGTAAAAGGCTCTTGTAAGTTGTACGTGGTTCCTGGTAAAAGATAACAGAAGACATGGTAGAGGTGCTCGAAATGCAGTGGTCCTGTATGTGCGCAGCATAGCATCGTCCAACATATAATACTTATATTCTATGTATCATACTTATATTTTTCACCCTTTTGTTCTGTGCTCTTTGAACTTGTTCACTTTTATAAGAACAAAAAATAATATTATTAAAAGGTGTTGCCACAGAAGGGTAAAAAAAATGTTGGTGGGATGAATGGGGCTCTTATCAGTCGGCTTCCAAAAATCAATTTTTTTTACTGCAATTGATAGATATATTATAGGAGAATATGCTCTCAAAATTTTATAGCGGAATTCAAAGTGATTTTGGAGTTACAGGCCTGTGTGCCGTCCCTCGTGTGAGTATACTGTCTACCTTCTGAAATCTTTGAAACACGTTTTCTCAAAACCATGTTTTTGAAAATGGCGTATAAGATTTAAAAAAAGCGACGAAAGTTATCGTTTCAAACCGGTAGTCTATATAAAGATAATTACAATGCGCAACTAATTAACTAACAAAATAAAAAAAAATCATTTTTTAATGTTATTTAACACCTCTTTTTGGAAAAAAATAGCGAAAAGAAGCACTTTTTTCAATAATTAATTGTGTGTTAATTTTTTCATATTTTTATACAAGAGTAGTCTATTATATGCGTGAAAGCCTTCTGAATAAGACAATATTTTTCTTTTGTGTTTCAGGTGAAAACTACGACAGCAATCTTACACGCCGTTTTACTAGCGCGCAACTAAAAGCTATGCGAGCTCACTCATATGTCCTCCATTTTGTTTTTTTATTTATGTTCATTACTCTTCAATCATGGCTTCAAATAAATGCAAAAGATTATTCCTGTGTGTCGCTTTTTTCGCCTCGAAAAAAATTGAGAAAAAACACCTTTTTATGAAGCCGCTGATAAGAAGCCCTCCTCAAAATAGAAAGATATGCATTTGGATTTCGCTCCTTGTCCTATTAACAACTTATACCACTTTAGTCTATTCTTGCATTTCAAATTTTCAATAAAAATATCAGTTAAGTTAGACTTGTAAAATTATTATTAATTAAATTTATTAATGGTTCTATTATCAGCACGAAATAATAATAAGAATACCGAATGAAACTTAAGTGCCTCTACTATTTGCTCTACTACTAATTACTTACTTTTTAAAAATTTATTGCCTGCTTTATAATACATACATACATACATACACAGGTACCCCTTGTACAGATTTGTATAGTTGCAAATTGTTGTACTCGCGTGCATAAAAACAATTATTATCTGTATACCCATAATCGCATATCACAATAATAATAAACTCTCACAACATTGTATTCTATTTGTTGCTTATTTTAGTTCTAATCACATCAACAAAGCTACCAGCTCTGGTAAGTAATTACATCTTATCTGCTATTGAAATATGGCCTAGACATTTAGTTTCACATATTTATTTAGTGTTTCTTTATCAGTACTTTTGATGTTTTCGCTACTCATTTTAGTAAAAAGTTCAAAAGTACTAATTTACCTTATGGTGTATGTATGCACGTGAACCTTCTTTCTTTTTGTTAAGGTAGGTTACGCATGCCTTAAAGACTTGCAGATCTGTTGTGCTCCAGCTGGTATAAAATTTGTGAAGAAGGAGTTAGTTGTTACACGCATATTGAAGAGAATTCAGATGGTTGGCTCACATCAGGCTCTCAGTGATCTTGAAGGAGAGAGCTGGTTTGCTGACGTCACAAGTGACGGCGGTTTGTTTACGACAAAACTGATGATGATATAAAAAAAAATCCACGCATCCACCGCTCACGCTACTTTGTTGCCGTCTGAACAACGACTGGTTGGAATAGCGTAAAAATACTTTTCAAATAAGCGGACGGTTTTCTGATACACAAAATATCTTTAATTTGATCTTTTCTGTTTGTTTTTGTACGACTTTCTTATACACATCTTAATTCTACTTCAACTTAAAAGTATTTGTTACTTATAAACGCTACGTCTCTTGCAGTTATTTAATTTAAAATTTTCCGAAAAATTCCAAACTCCCGTTCACAAATTGAACTATTCTTTCTTCGGCTTCTTGCCCAGCGCGCCACTATTATTATTCAATATTGCACTTAGCACTTTAAGAATCCCTAAAGCAATTAAAATCACTGCAAGCAGTGGAACGCCGAACAACACAGCCATCGTGTCCAGACTATGTCTTTGGAAGAAGTTCAAATGACGCGCTGCCACACGCATTTGTGGCGCTCCTTTATGACGCAACACATATTCTGTCCAATAGATCGCCGTATCGAGCGGTGTCATCGGACGATCGTGAAAACTCGCTGAGATCTGTTTTGCCTTCTCGGCATATTTTGGATTGTTCAACACCTCAAGAATGGCATTACGTAACTCCTCGCTAGTGAAATTCCTGAAGTCAAGTTTCACACCCAAACCTTTTCCTTCAGCACGTGCAATATTCAAGTGCTGATCATAGAAGACGGGCATACCCACAAAGGGCTTGCCATGATGCACCACCTCTATCAGACTATGCATGCCACCGTGTGTGACAAAGAGTTTTACATTGGGATGTGCGAGTATATCCGATTGTGGAAACCATTTGTTGATGTAGACATTCTTTGGCTTGCCAGGTAAGTCAGTTTTCTCAAATTTCCACAACACATTCACAGGCAGTTTGGCAAATGCATTCATAAGGGCAGCCAATTTTTGTTTGGGCAGAAATGCGCTCTTCACATTTGAGCCGAGCGAAAAGTATATTGCGCCCTTCGGAGAGGCTTTGATGAATGTTTCCATGTCAGCTGGTAGTTTATTCCGCTCATTATTGATATGCATACCAGCCACTTCGATAGCGTTCGGCACAAAAGGACGCGGGCAACCGTAGGAGTAGTGTTGATTCAACAGCAAAAGTGCGAAATCTCTGCGTACTTCTCTTAGATCCAATGTGGCATTTGGAAAATATTTTTCATATAATTGTTGTTGCTGGGGAATCATAACTAAATGATTGTACATCAGCTCCATTGTAAAACTATATAAATTATCCAATCGTTGCCAGAAATTCATACGATCTAAATTTTTTCCACTAGGCGCTGGTACGTACGCTACCGGTGAAATATTGTCCACCAATTCATCGATTACAACATCTGTGCCAAATGTGCCAACACCAATCATGGGCGCCTTAAAGTGATGACCCAAAGCATAGAGTGAATCTACAAAAAGTACTTCGATAATGATGAGATCGAAATGTTGATTGGAGCGCAGTAGTTGCTGGAAATCTTCACTTTCCAATGCAGCCAAAGCGCCCGCCACTACGTATTCGTTCAAAGAGCTCAGTTCTGTCAATTTGCTCCCAGACATCTCATCAATTGCACTGTTGACAAACTCTAAAGTTGCAGAAGATAAAACACTTTTCTAAAAATATTTATATAATATCATTAATTAAAACTCACTAACCGTCATGATTGCTGTGTTCAACTTTTAATGTTACATCGCGAAAATTTTTAACTGGCGTCTTTTGTGGAAATGCTGATACTGCAGTGATTTCATGGCCGCGGGCCGCCAAAGCCTTCAAAAACGGTTGCACGCCCATATACTCGGAAGGGCCCATAAAGGGAAAACCGCGAGTATTTTCGCGCATTCCAAAGAGTCAAATGCTAATGCGAAAATCGCCAAGACTAATGTAACAAATTTGAATTGCCTCATTTTATGTATTAAAGCTCATACCTTCACGACAATAGCTTAGAGACAACTACTGTTAAATGCTCAGAGAACTTTGGCTTTTATGCGATTTTGCGAATAACAAATGTGCGAGTAGTTTTATATTAAATAATTGTGTTTGATAAATTTAGTAGATACATACGGACCGGTACAACAACAAATACTTACCTCAATTTAAATTGGTTACGTGTATGTAAGGTTGTGGCAAGCGGGTACCTTACTATGTGTTTGTACGTGGCATTTTGTATACTAAACTGAAGTGTTTGCTTCTGACTCTATTTGGGTAATGAAATATAAAAGGAAAATTAGGAGGTCCCTGCCGCTTTTTGGCAGGCGGAGGCGTTATTTATATTTCATATTTTTCTATTTTTTTCATTTTTCAGTATATTTTTTTTTAATTTTTTCTTACTTGAAGTAGGTGTGGTTCCTTTTGTTTATTTCCAATAATATTATTATATTTTAATTTTTTAATTTTACAATATATGTTTTTTTATATTTTGTATTTAATGTATTAGTCTTGTTTCATGCAATTTATTTTACTTAATTTATATATATTTTGAATTTTGTAATTTAATTTCTAATCTTCCTCTAATAATTCCATTTTGGGATTATTGTTAATTTTTTTTTATTTTTTAGCTTAGGTTGACCTGGTTGGTTGAAAGCCATCACGTAGACCTATTGGTCCTTAGTTGTACCAGATGCAGCTTGACCCTTACGTTGCCTTGTAGGAGCCTGCGTCTTTTGCGAATCTAAGTAAGTTCTGAAACTCTAACCCTGAGAGACATTCTTATCTCTCATATTGTAGAGATCCTAAACATTTCATTCGGGTTCTAGCTAATGTAGGGCAAGCACATAGACGGCGTTCAAGAGTCTCCCTTTCTTCTAGCTCATTGCAAAATCTGCAGCCATCATTTGCTTGTAATTCCCATTTTTCAGTGTCATTTTTTATAATTCTTTCCCAACTCACTTAAGTTTGCTTTATCGTATTTTTTTTTTTGTTTTTATTATTTTTTATTTAGATTTTTTTATTGGAATTTTCTTTCGTTTTATTACTTCTTATTTAAATTTTTTTATTTAACTTTGTTTTATTTTTATAATTTTGGTAATTGTTTAATAATTTATTTTTATAAAGTTTTAGTAATTGTGGTTGATACATTTCACATATTTTATTTAATGTAATATTTATGCACATACTTTTTATTTTTTTGATCTCAGAATTTTTTATTTTATTTTCAGTAGTGTTTTAGTAATTTCATTTAATGTTTTTTATCATATTTATTTTTATTAGTTTCTTATTTAGTTTTTTACAATTTCGTACTAATTCAATTTCGTGGTTTTATTCTTGATATCTTCTATTTCATTTATTTTTAGTTTTTTACAAATTCCATATTTTATGTTTTATTATTTTTCGATTTCATATTTTTTTCTTTTATTAATTTTTTTGTATTTTTTCATGTTTTATATATTTCATTTGTTGTTTTTGAATAAATTTTTTTATCATTTTAACATATCCTTTAATTTTAATTATATTTTAATTAATTTAATTATATTTTTTATGCTTTTTCCTTCACTTAATTTTTTATACATTTTTTGCTGTCTTAATTTCATATTTTTTATGTTATTTATATTTACATATATTATTTTCATTTCTTTTCCTATTTAATTTTGTAATTTTTTACTTATTAAATTTAATACATCTTCATTTTAAATTTGTTCTTATTATTTTACAGTTTAATTTTTTTATAATTTATAATTTTTTTTTTGTTATTTTTTAAAATAAGTTTTATAGTATTTTTTAACAATTATTTTGTATTTGAATTATATTTTATGTGCTTTACTTTCTCTTTCTTTACTAAATTTTTTATACTAAAATATGTAAAGTTTTATTATTTTTCTATTAATTTTTTGTTGTTGTAATTTTGTACTAATTCACTTTAAAGATCTGATTTTATTTCTTATTTATATTTTTTATTCTTATTATTTACAGTTTAATTTTTTATATCTACTATATGAAGTTTTAAATTTAAATTTTTGGTATTTTTCGCTTTAATTCTGTATAATTTTTTTACTGATTTCATTTATTATTTTTAAATATCACGGGATATTTACTAAAAAATACATTGTTTTTTAGTTTAAGATGATTTATCCCCTAATGCAAATTATCACATGAATTGAATGAATATGAATATACAAATTTGAGTAAAAGCTAGGCCTATAGCCGCCAATCGCATGCGCCATTCTGTTAACACTACAACAAAGTATATACTTTGATACGAGAGTAAATCTAATGGTTTTATATTTGCTTTTCATTTACATATTTATATGTGTGCGTGTGAGAATTCAGTGATTTCAGGTGCGCGGAGATATTCGGTTATGAAAACGTAATCATATGCGCGTGCCATGTTTGGATAACGTCAAAGTAGAGTTTCGTTTTACTTAATCTCAATGCGAGGCAAATTTATAGCAGTTTAGTTAGCGTAAACGAAACGCGGATTATATGGATCTGCCACAACATATCAGAGACCACTAAAACTTGAGAGAGTGGACCAAGCCAGGCTTTTACGATATATAGCGCAGAAGCTTAGATGATGATAATATCATTGTCATTAGCTGTAGGAGCTTTACGGCGACATAGACTTGCGGCAGCGAGTAAAGGTCCAGCGGCTTCGTTGACTGGGTTATGTCGGCCGAATTATACAAACGTCCTAGCTCTAAAAGTATTCGATGCAGAGGAATAGAAAGACCTCCTTTGCTTTGGAAAGATTATTGACTACACTTAGTTTATCCAGTTAGATTGTCAGTTAGCACGAGAGAAGAAGGACTAGCGCGCATTGTTGAACTCGGCCAAAATCGCTTAAAAGGCAATCGCGCTATTCAAACAGAGAAAGGACGTATGTATGTGTTAAGTAATTTTTGGAATTTAATTTGAATTAATATTTTCTTTTAAATATTTACTCCTAAATATTTATTTTTAATTTCAATATGTGGCCAATGTATACCTAAAATGTGGCTACCCTCCACAAAGTAGAGAAAATGACATTGAAATCTGCTCTGGACCTTCATAGGGCAAAAGAGTCAGCGTTTAGCAGATTTGTATTTAATGTATTGTGTTGTCGTTAAATCTAATATTTTTATTTTATTTTTTCCTTGTTCACTCCTCTCGGGAGCATAGGGCCTCGAAAAGACTCAGTCTTGCGTTGGTTTCGTTAATCTATTTTGATTTCTGACAGGGTAGGTGATTAGTCTGCCGCTTTTTTCATTTATTCATTATCATTATTATTTTTTCTGAATACCTCCATTGATTGAGATTTGATAAGGCAAGGCGTACGATCAAAAAATGCTTAAAAGCAACTAGTGTAAATTTATTTCTGAAGTATTCAGTGAAAAATGTGTACAGAGTACTTTGCGCAATTTGCGCAATCAGTAATGAAATTTATTTCTGGCTTAGTTTCTTCCAAGTCTATAAGCAAAAGTTATCAATTAACAGCTGGCTTATCAGCTAACGAAGCACATCAAAAAGTGAGCCGATTGAGTGGGCATAATTGGCTCTTACTGATTAGCGCCAGAAATTAATTCGTCTCTAAGATTGAGTGATTTGATGAATTTGGACTCCTCCAGTGTCTGCCAACATTGGCGCTTCAGAATGATCTTCTTAAGATGCCTATAGGGTAGTAATGTTCCGATTTCGTGAATGTGTCATTAATGTAATTAAACATTATTTACCGAAAGCTTAAACTATCTTTTCTCCATCACCAGTATTTTTCCTACATTTTTATTCATCATAAGCTGAAAGATTTTTTGACTCTTAAAAAAGCATCCTTATGCAAATTTGTGGCTGATAACCCATATTATGATAAGTATGCTTAGTCATCTCAGCAAGCTTCTTTTATGTACCGAAGACATTTGTTTATTACGACGCGCCATAAAATCTTAAAATACAGGCTGGGCCATATAGCGTTTGCTTTTTGAACCACCTATTTTTTTGAGAATGGTAACACAAATGACATGTCAAATGTGTTCATAATTTACTTAAAGGTTTGAC
This sequence comes from Anastrepha fraterculus, assembly GCA_037575425.1. NCBI lineage: Eukaryota > Metazoa > Arthropoda > Insecta > Diptera > Tephritidae > Anastrepha > Anastrepha fraterculus. Next base: position 90,581 of record JAYXIM010013029.1, on the reverse strand, counting down.
ATTTACGAAATGGGACGCTATATGCTTGAACAAAGTTGGGAAATATTGAAAACCTATTTCCAAAGTAGTGAGTCTTCTTCTTTTCCGCGGTTACAGTAAACGGCGAGCGTTACCGTGACATGCTCAACGAGTTTTTGTTTCCAAAAATTGAAGAGGATGACATGGACGACATTTGGTTTCAACAGGACGGTGCACCTTGTCACACTGCCATAGTTACACTCGAACTTTTGGCTACCGTTTTTGAATTCCGATATCAATTGCCCGCCTCGGAGCTGTGATTTAAGCCCGCTGGACTATTTTTTGTGGAGAGCCGTTAAGGGCAAATGCTATGCGAACCATCCAGAGACGATTGATGCTTTAAAACACGAAATCGAAGTTGCCATTCATGAAATTGGAGCCCAAACAATCGAAAATGTGCTTGAAAATTGGGTTGATCGAATGGCCTACTGTAAAGCCAGTCCTGGCACTCATTTGAACGATATTATTTTTCATTCATAAATGACAATGTTCAATCTTCAAAATAAAAATAAAAAGTTTGAAAAAATATTGATTTTTGTTTTTTTATAGCCGATTCAAAAAGCAAATTTTACATGGCCCACCCTATAGGTAAAATATTATTCCGCTAATTTGTACGTCTAGCAAAGTTTGAAGTTTGTAATCGTAATGTTCATATGAACTTGTATTAGGGTAATTTATTTTCGGTGCATCTGCCATTCTTTATTATATTTGTTATTTAATTTCGCGATAACATAATCACATATGAAAAAAAACCATGAATTTCGGTGTGAAAATTACTTTAAGTTGATTTTTTGTGTGTGACGATGCTAAAATGAATGAATGACGATGAATAAAATATGTAAAAAAGTGAAAGGAGAAAAAATAATATAATGATCTAAAATATTTGTCACATGAAGCGATAGGCGATCGTGTAAGTGAAAGTGGTAGAAAAGGTAGCTGAGTTCATTTTCGAGTTCGTATTTGAGTGATAGTTCGTTTGCAGGGGTTGTCATCGGTACAGGAAGTTCTCACTTTTACGTGGCGGGCCCAAAACCCAACACACAACCAGCTATCCTGGGATGCTTCGCTTTCTCACGTTGGCTCGCTCTCGAATGGGTGCTCGTAAGCTACCCAGAGGATACTTGAGCTAATCCCGGAAGTTGTGAGTTGCTTGAACCATATGTAATTTTCCCCACTTCTACATATGGAACCATCCTCCATTCCGATGATATTGGCACCATCGACTTTAACAACCGCGCTGTTAGTTCAGCCCTTTCAAAACTGTATAAAGAAGCAAAGCGAATGGGTCTGGTGGTGAACGAAGACAAAATGAAGTGCCTCCTGTCATAAAACAAACAGTCGACGCAATCGCGTATCGGCACCCACATCACTGTTGACAGTTATGACTTCGAGGTTGTAAGAGACTTCGATTATTTAGGAACCAGCATTAACAGCGACAATAATACCAGCCTTGAAATCCAACTAAGAATTTTTCTTGCCAACAAATGCTACTTTGGACTAAGTAGACAATTGAGTAGTAAATTCCTCTCTAAATGAATAAAACTAACCCTCTATAAGGCTGTCATCAGGCCCGTGCTAGCGTATGGCGCCGCAGCATAGACGATGACAACATCCGAAGAGGCGACCCTTGGAGTGTTTGAGAGGCGTGTATCGCAGGCGATGGAACGATGAGCTGTATGAGCTTTACGACGACATACATAGATATAGCGCAGCGAATAAAGATCCAGCCGCTACGTTGGCTGGGTCATTTCATCCGAATGGATACAAACGCTCCGGCTTTGAAAGTATTCGATGCGGTACCAGCTGGTGGTAGCAGAGGAAGAGGAAGACCTCCTCTGCGTACATATGAAAAAGAGCTAGCGGCAGGTGTTTCGCAACGCGGTATACTTAGGTTCTTTTGTGTGCTTGGTGGAGTATTCGTGGAATAATCTCATCAAGTTAAGGGAAATAATCAGATTAAGTAAATAAGTTTTTAAATGGAAAGTATTTAGAATTTGAAAATCAATAAAATCGGTTAGCAACCAAGTCTTTGCCAGTCACTTATTTTCCATTCACAATAGTTTTGAAGTTCTAAGATGCTTTGGATTGTATTTTTAAGTCAGAATAGACGTGAAACTGTTAAAGTTACTGAACAAATTAATAAATACAAATAAAATATATCCATGAATCCCACTTTGTTTATATATATGAGTTCTAGTGAAAGTGATGGCGATGAAATAGTAGTACGGAGGCAACTAAGAGAAAGAAACAATCCTTTGGCACTACCAAACGCAGCGTGAATATGTAAGTGTAACCAAAGAGGCCTTTGAATTCGTTCTACAGGAAATAAACTTAACGAAATCAGACTCTAAAGCGGCCACAAAATTTTCAGCCACACTTTATCACAGTATTATCAGCGACTATTTGATCGGTATGGGCCAGAGCACAGTTTCGCAGTTGACATCCCGCTCCGTTAAAGAAATGGAAATGAAGTTATGTCCGCAGTTAATACGGCTTGTGCCAGAAGATTTGCTTAGATGCAAGGAGTAATTTGTTTAATTTTCGTGCCTCTACTTTGGAGTGTATTTTTTGCCAAGCTAGGGTTGTTAGCCATATACTCCGCCATAACATTTTTTTGGTGGAGTTGAGTTCTTGATATTCGTTGTTCATATGTTTTAAAATTTACTGTGCTGACGTACATCTTTGGTTAAATTCGATCGTTTACGGGAGGCGGTCGGTGTTCGAATAACAGTTCGATCAAACGAGTACGCTCCGCACTCATTCACAAATGTCCTGATACGAAACTACAATATGAAGGTTTGTTTACTCCAAAAAATGCATTTTTCAATGAAAAGAGGTACGTTCAATGTTAGGATTCGAGCCCAGTGTATTACTTCTTGTTAACGGATTTCGAGATCGCGCCAGATCGGAAGAGCGCGTAGTTGTCTAGTGGTGCTCTTCCAATAAAATAAATAAATAGTTGGCGTGTACATTTCTGTTAGATATTTGGTTGAGCTAATCCTCCTATTTGTGGCGTGGGACTTACAGTTTTAAGCAGACTCAAAACGGCAAATGGCTTTCTATTAGGATCTTTTTCGAGGCAAAAATAACATGCACTCGGATTGTTACCATTGTCTGCCGAGGGGCGACCGTTATAAGATACACATTTTTCTATCATTTTGCTGCTTCATGCACCTAAGCACTCGTGAGTGCTAGTCAAGCATCAACCCATTCGGCGGCCGCTCTTCCAATAACCATCGAAATTCTGCATTGCTGAAATCAGCCTGAGACATCTTTGTTTTACACTTCAACGCAAACAGAGTAAATACATTTTTATTTAAAAAGTGTAGTTTTATTTAAATGGATTTAGATTTAGATCACATATTGATTGTCGAGTGTTTGACTTGGAAAAGGATTTGGGCTAACTTAAAGAGCGACTTGTGAAACTGGATAAATTCAAATTCAACGTCAGCCAAATACTTTCTGAGAGGCAGATTAAAAAGTTGGATGTCCCAACTGAAACAATTCATTGGGCTTGGGATGATATGGCACAGGCAATGTACAAAATTCGTATATCGATTAAAATTTCTTCTGAGAATAGAAACAATTTTTTTGTGTGGGAAACTTACAGTTTTTAAGCTATTGGTAGTCATAGCTTTTTATGAAACGTACCGAAAGTTGCAGAAATTGTTAAAAAAAAATTAAGTTGAAATACTAAGTTAAGTTGTATTTTATTTCTGTATGGGTTAGGTTATCACAATTCTTTTTAATTAATTTTTTAAAACCTGAAAAAAATAAAAGCAAATTTTAGAAGCATTACTAATCTAAAGCTTTGCAAACCAAAATACCACTTAATGCTATATATATAGTATGTAAAGAAAATACTATGTAGTATATATATTGGCAAATATACCAATCACATGCCTTACCAATATGGGAATAGTTAAGTTAAATCACACAAAGTTAAAATTATAAATAATTAAGCACCACTCATAAAATAACATAAAATTATTCTATTCTACCTTTTCTCAATTTGTTACTAACTTTTTTAGAGAGTGAAATTGAATCAATGGATTAAGGAACACCCGAAATGAGTTGCCAAACTTTACAAATTCTTTTATTATTGAGTTATGCCACTGCTGTGCTGTTACTAGGTACGAGTACTATGTAAATATGTATGATTTTATTTCAGTTAATTATTGATAAATTGTTTTAAGTCGGTATCTTTTTGTCTGAATCAAGTGCAGTTACGCTTTACAGACCGGTTTAGAAGTGTTTAACTAATCTCATGCCAATATGCAAAATCTGGTTCTTGTCTACTTACAATTATAGCGTCAGCATTTTTAGCGCTTTGAATGATGAATTGTTGTACATTGTCGTGATGAGTGGATAAATAATAATTTCATTTTTGAGAGCTTTATTAGGAGGTGACGGTTCACATGTTCGCGGACAGTAGAAATTTCCGTGAACTTGCACAAACTATTTTTTTTTTAATTATCGTATAATATTTTAATCGATATACGCAAAGAGTACTGCAGCACATTCGGCGATAGATTAATAAACCAAAGCGACGGTGAGCAAAGGGAAAATAATACAAATTACACAGATCTAAACATTTTTTGTAATGTGTTTTTGGATATTTCTACTTCTAGATAGCTAACTGGAGACTTCAATTTATACTCAAATTAAAGCCTAAACCTTACGCTGTAATAGCCATATATCACCTTGATGAAAAAGTTTCTGGAATATATTCCGAAAATTCAAAATACAATTTTATTCCTCAAAAGTGATATTATCGACTTCAAAGTACTCCCCATCAAATGCAACGCACTTACCTATGCCAGCATTTGATTCAGCTTTCGAAACATTTCTACAACTCTATATTCGGTATCGAGCCGTCTTCGATTTTTCCATTACCTTCTTTCGTCTGTTCTCCGTAGTGTATTATCGGCTCGATTAAACAGAAAAAATCGCAATGGAGCCATATTTGGTGAAATGGATGGCTGTTGGCTGGTATTCGTTTCGTTCTCGGTCAAAAAATTACGGATAATGATGACACTGTGCCAAATCACAAGTTATTTTCACTCAAATCCTTTCTTTTTTGGTGAATTGGCTCACATAAACGTCTCATAACGTCCAAGTAATAGTCCTTATTAACTGTCTGATCTTCTTTCGAAAATTCGTGGTGTATAGTATCGATGTAATCTATAAAAATCGTGAACAACACGTTTTTTTACTTGAAACGACGTGGTTTCTGGTCTTAGTTAATTCGGAGCTCTCCACTTACTCGCCTGATGTCCAGATTGTGTGTCGTACTCATAAACCTACGTCTCGTCTCAAGTAATGATATGTTGGGCCGGATGATGAATGTTGTGTTGGATTCAGTCTTGGAAATACTTGTAATGCCACTGGCGAAACCAACGCAGTCCCTTTTTTACATGAAATTCAGGTACTTTTGGATCAACTTTGCAGCAAGCAAAATATCAATTTTAATTAAATAAAAACTAAGTTTAAATAACGCACAACAAAACTACGCACTTTCGCACATTTGTGTTCACCGTATTTGTAAACAAACGGTTGCCATGGTATGAGCATTGGCATATTGGCTGTGTAGATTTAGGTATATCGCATATTACTAACACAAGCTAAACACATCCCAAGTGACGTCAGCCCATCTGTTAAATTCTCTCAGAGCCGAATAACGGTCTGCTACGTATTACACTTGTAAACATCTTTTCTCCATAGTGGCAGCCGAAGTTCCTCTCACAAGTTTCTTTTTCACCACAGTTAAAGAGTAAAGCTTGTAAATCATCCTTGGGCATACACATCACTCAACTGATTTGATCCGAATGCTAGCACACAACGTGTAATATATTGAATAAAAACGAATTCGTTGGGCTTCTCAGTTTAGTGTTGTAATATTAAACAATTTCTTTAAATGTCTCTCTATTGCGAGAAAAAAGATATGAATTGAAAGCAATTTTTATTTCTTTATAATTATTAACTTACTATTATTAATCGGGACCAGTGAAGCGTTGCTTAAGATACGGGCAGATATGCATTTTGGCCTACGTCATGAAAAATTAAAAAAAAATTCTGGAGAAAAATTGTTGCCATTAAAAAAAAAAATGTATTGATTCTAGGGATGTGACCACCGAGTTTCATAAGAAAAAAAAATGTATTAGTTCTGGATCGAACTTTTTCCATTCATTTGCTTTGTGTTATTCAATCGCAATTCATTGATTTATTGTAATTCATTCTTTGTTGCTTGAGACTTGGAGTGCTTTGGAATGCCTAAGGTATTAAGGTACTGTGTGTCAGTATAATTTCCTATGATTTTGTGTAGTTATTCGGAAAAAATTTAAGAAAAATAAAAGAAAAGACAGAAGTCAAGAAGCGAATGTATGTATCCATGGTGAAAAGAATTCAGAAGGTGTGGTCAATTTCTGACCGTTAATCTGCTATCAGAGATTTTGAAGCTATCAGCTGATTTGCTGACGTAACAGGGGACGTTATGGGGGCTTGTTTACGACAAAACAGAGATTGTATTGGTAATATAAGGAAAAACCAACGCGGCCATTATAATTTATCATCAAAAATCGTGTAATGTATCATCCTCGATTAGTATAGTCACATATGGGAAATAGTTTTTGAAAGCATCTTTTGATTGACTGAAATGTACTTGGAAGTTTGAGAGCCTTGATATTAGGCCATAAAAAAACGTGTACAGCAGTCTTGCAAAAGCCTACTCGGCCACGGAGACCAATTGAAAAAAAACCGTGGAGTAAATATTGGAAGCCAAAGTATGACTTCCGCTGTTGTCTTATGTACAATCCAGTTTTATCTTTAAATAGCAAAAAACAAAAATGATTTTCAGTGAAAGAAATTTTTATTTTCACCTTTACGAGCTCCGTTGCATGACTGTTTGTACTCGCATACTGCAGCTGCCTAGTCGGCAAGTGTCAGATATGACTGACGTATGACGCCATTTGCAAAGATTATAAATGTTCCGATAGGTTGATCAGTTTTTCACCACCTCATATCTCCGCTTTATGTGCAGAGAGTGTGCATAGAATTTGGTCTCCTTTGCGGAGATTAAACCTCAAAAAGTCCTCTCTACCAGTGGTCACCTCTCGGCAGGCTATGACAAACCGCCAAGTGCATTTCTACTATAAAAATGTGAAAATAAAATAAAAGTAACAAAGACTGATGAAGCAATTTTAATGAAGCAGTAATTGCTAAACACAACAATAATAATCCAGTTAGTTGCAGTTTTGTTGCTTTTTATGGTTTCCTCCTTTCCTTGCCGCTCATAAGCTGTGACGGTTTGGTGGCTTTCAGCTTCACTTTGATGTTTAAAAATTTGTCCGCATTTTCTTTTTCTGCATTCTTTTAGCTTTAGAAAAAGGTTTAGAATTAATAGAGCAATGCTATGTAACCATTCGTTTTTATTGTTTTTGCAACCCTTTGTTTAGCATCGATTGATTGAAAAACAAAGAAAAGTTCATAAGGAATTCCAGGTTGAGTTATTATAGGAAATTCATTAAAATGTTGGGTCGCTTAGTTTTGGTTTCTTTTATGGTGGTAGGCAGTTTTAAGAAGTTTAGAGAAATAATTTCATGTATAAAATTTAAGCTTGCAGGTGGTAGCCTTGGGTAGAACTCATTTTTCACTTCTCTACAATGGCACTTATAACAGAAGTGACCCTGATTGCTCTACGAAGCAGTTAATTTACAAATTATTATTAGAAGTGGTCAAATATAAATTTTAATTTGAAAAAAATATTTTTAGAAAATACAGATTTCGTAAGAAGAAGGAATTTAAATTTTTTTAAAGAATGCAATACTTTCACCCAGAACTTTAACACTTCTTTACTTATTATCGTTCTTTTGCTTCAGTATCTGAGCGATTTCATGTCATGAGCGATGACATAGTTATCTATTCTTAAAAAAATTGTTTATTCGTTGGCTTGAGTGTAATACCCTATGATCTGAAAGAACCGGGAGTGTTTAAGCTCGAGCAAAAGTTGACATATATATTTCAATAAAATTTGGTTTATATATAATTCTTCATCCAAAGTAGTTTGGTTGTGCAAAGCAGCGAGATAAGATAAATTCGTCCAGGAACGATGTTTGCCTGCGAGCTCATGAATTGCGCTCTTTAAATGGTGCAATGCCATGCAAGACAAAATCAAATACAAATTTGCAATAGAAATCTCATGTTTCCATTATTTCCCTAGGATAATTTTTTGAATAGAACATCAAGATCATGCCAAGTTTTCAAGAGATATGCCAACCAGTTCAAAAAAATTAAATTTCTAATGCAATATTGGACGACTTGGTTTGGAATAATTGAATAATGTCTTCGATGCAGATTTTTTAAGTTGATACTTTTCGATAACATAAAGCCATTTACTGGAAAATAATTTTCAGGTCGAGTTCTAGCGATATTTCTACTTCATGAATAAGTCTTTACAAAAATATATACAATTTTATGTCTCGATTGAAAGAATAGTTGCATTTTTGGTGAGGTACTTTATAACATTGCTCCACATAATTCAGTAAATTTCAAGATATATATGTAAAGCGTACTAAATTACTTGAGGATAAGATCAGTGATTGCGAGCGGAATGACTGTGGCCAAGCAGTCGAAGAAAACTTAGTGCAAATGTGCGCTGCCGGGGAGAATACCAAATGACTATCTGCATGATATTTACCGTTGAGAAGAAGGGCGTTTGCTGGTGAATGTTAAAACACTGATAACGAGTAATCAGACAATAAAATACAATTTCTAAATTTAACTTCGGTATCAGATAAGATGTAATCATTTTAAAAGGCTAAAAGCATGAGAAAACATGTTCAAGGGTTTGTTTTTACTTATTTGCTTTATAAAAAAAAAGAGTTACAATCAGCATGCAGTAACATACATTTGAGAACATATAAATACAATTGTAGCAGAGTATTCAGGGGTATTCAGACCTGACTCGGTCACATTGCAATTCGGTATTTGGTAAAATAAAGGTAAGTCAGCTAAAACTAACTGATATTTGAAGTGAATGAAATTGCCGATGAATTGGCCAACTTTGGAACTAAACATTTGTAGAGAAAATAAATAAAGTTAGGGGCTGGCTTAAAGAAATTTCAAAGCGCCCACTATTTACACCGCCAGAAATCTATAATAATTTTCTATAGAACTTTATCGTGGAATAGCCACATTTACAGTGCAATAGGCAAGGTCTATGGAATGGTTTTTGTCTTAAACATATTTTTTAAAATTTGATGATTTATTAAAAGTAAAATCCTTATGCCGCTTCAATTAAATCTCGTGAGCCCGAATTCTTAGTCGAACAAATTTAATTCACTACATCAGACCCATCAGTAAAGTGTTCCGGTCTAGACTCCGAAAATTTAGGGTATTTTCAGGAATTTTGTTTACAATAAAAAATTAAAGGCGATATTTAAATTTTTTAATGTTTTTATTTAACTTATTTTACAGAGAAAAATGATTTTGATTTTTTTCATTTTAATGAATTAAAAAATGGCGCTGTAGTTGACCTTCCCGAAAAATTGGATCTGGACGACGTTGTTCATATTGGCTCTTCTATTTATCTGAAACACATAAAACCAAAAAAGTTATTAATCAGTATGACTGTAATTACCCTTGGGGGAATCTGTTATCCATATGGGGCGCGTCCCCAGGTGGTGGATAGGGGAGCACCTGCCAGATATGGAAGGTAGGAGAGTAGGTCTCGCGTGAACCACACATGTCGAAGACGTGAACTTCGTTAAAAAATCTCCCTCAACCCAAGGTGTAATGCGACCCGTGCCTATTGGGGGGATTTGGCAGCCGGGGGATGAAATTAGGCTGTTTCTTAACGGATCCCTCCTGATATCAGGCCGCCTCAGGTTGTAGCGGTGGCCTTACCATGGTATGCGGCGCTGTCATGGCGGATCGTTTATATCCCCTATATGCTCATTGGTCACCGCACATGGCGACATGGGCAGCCCTCTGGAAGGGCAGGTGACCTTAGGAAACAGATAAATGAACAAACAACAAAAAATTCGGATAACGCTACCAAACAGACAGACAAGCAGACGGACAAACGGACTGACACAAAGACAAAACGTATGGACAAGCGGACGAACCCAATGACAAAATGGACAGACAAACCGACGGACACAATCGAGCTGAGGAAGTTCGGAGCTCTTGGCTTCTAGTCAAGAGACAGTTGATGTCAAAGCTGTGGGCCACAGCAAGGCATCAACTATAAATCAACCTACTACATCCGCTGATGCCAAGGGGCAAAAACTTTACCAGAGGTATCTCGCTATTCTCGGCAGAATAAGCAAAAATGAGGCCGAAGGTAAAACTCATCCCAAAGATGCGGCCGATAAGGCAAGGTGCCGAAGGGTGGTCGATGAGTACCTGGCATTGCAGGCAAGGCAGAAGCCGTAAAACGCAATCGTTCGCAGGACGAGGGCAGTAAAACTGCGTAAAAGCATAAGACGTCACACACTGCTTTGACGCCCGAACCAGCCAAACGCGCGTTTACGAGGTGGCACGGGATCACCTGCAAACGGCGTTGGTGGACGAGTGAACGAATAAGAAAAAAAAAAATTGACACAATGACGCATTTTTGAATTTGACACTTAAGCAATCGGGATTTTTTCAGTTTTTTAATAAAAACAAAAAACGAAATAATTGAAATAATAATATGATTCTAATACGGGCCATTGACGTTGTGAACACCATTTTAAAATTTAAAACGACTAGGTTTAATAGTAGCTTTGAGATAATGGAGTTTAAAATTTTGACCATTTAAATGCGACCAGTAAAGCCACCGCGTGACGAATCTGACTCTATCTGCTAAAACGGCTGTAGAATCGAAAGTTCTAAAATTCCTAAATTTTACAGTATATTTTTAAGATACTATACAATAAAAAAAATCGACTTTTTGAAAATTCTAGACCACCGGGACTCCTTCAAATGCTTAGTATGAAATACCGTTGCGTTGTATCTGCACGTCAGTTCTTCGTTTTTGCTGTTTGTCTTTGGAACGCTCTGTAACAAAAGATCAAAACCATTGCGCTTTAAAAATGAGCTTCTATAGGGTTGCCCATATTCGACTGGCAACCCTGTATCTTTTGACAGAGACGTCAGATCGCTTAATGATGTACCGCGTTGAAAGCGTCAGTCCAAGCAGATTTTTACTATGGAACAGTATACGCCCCGCAAGCACTACCAAATTGTTGAAATTTACATTCAACAAAAGAAGTAAATTGTGAAAACTCAACGTGTGTATAAAAAATTAAATAATGTGAAAAGAGCGCCTTCTAAGAACACCATTAAACGTTTGTACGAAAGGTTTTCGACTGGTGATGCTCTTTCTAATCCAAAGAGGCCAAATCAAAACTGTTCTTCTAATGCTTTCTTCTTCTTCTCCTCCTACTTCCACTTTTTTCAAGCTCACAATTTCTCATTATCAAACCTGTTTCCCTAAAACACCTCTATTCATATTTAATGCTGTTTTTAAGATTTTAGAATTGACCTCAAACACTGTAAAGAACTTATAATAGTACGTTTGATTAATATATAAATAAATAAAAAAAGAATATAAATAAAGCGGCAATCGACGTCCAACGCTAGGGCATAACTGATGGGAATCCTTATAAAAAGCTAACAAATTTGATATAGGAAATATTTTGATTTGTATTGGTTATAAAATCCCCACATATTTTTCCGAAAAGAAAGTTCTGCAAACATTTTATTTTTTATAAAGGGTTGTTAAATTTCAAGAGACGATGTTGAGTGTGAATGACACCTAAACGTTAATTTTTTTTTCTGCATTTCGATTGAGATTTTTCAATTTCAGACTACCTCAATTTGAACCATTGAAAGATACACAGTCGAGCAACGCATTAAAGTTATTCAGGTTTATTTTGAAAACGGGCGTTCAAATAAAAATTCATATCGCGCACTTCGTGATTTTTTCGGTCAATTTAATCGTCCAAATGTGCGTACAATCGGAAAAATTGTGCAAAAGTTTGAGCAAACCGGGTCTGTAGGAGATGTGAAAACACCAGAGCATGCTCGTACAGCTCGTACTACAGACAATATTGCTGCTGTTCGCGATAGTGTGGTTGAAGAGCAGTCCACCTCAACTCGTCGTCGTGCCCAACAATTGCACCTCTCACGCCTGTCGTTGATGAACATTATGCATAAAGACTTGCATTTACACGCGAACAAGGTGCAATTGACTCAAGAACTAAAGCCTCTTGACCATTTCAAGCGTCGTCAATGGTCAGAATGGTGGCGGGAAATGGCAACAGGGAATGACCAATTTTCAAAGAAAATCATCTTCAGTGATGAGGCACACTTTTACCTAAGTGGATTCGACAATAAGTAGAATTGCCGCATTTGGGCGAATGATAATCCAAGAGTGATTGCCGAAAAACCAATGCACCCACCCACAAAGAGTGGCGTTTGGTGCGGTTTATGGGTCGGCGGCATCATTGGGCCGTATTTTTTCCAAAATGAGGCCGGTCAGGCAGTTACTGTGAATAGTATTCGCTATCGTGATATGATAACGAACTTTTTATGGCCCGAATTGGAAGATATGGATATGGACGATATGTGGTTTCAACAGGACGGTGCCACTTGTCGCACAGCTAACGAAACAATGGCTCTGTTGTGCGAAAAATTTGATGGCCGAATAATCTCACGTCGCGGCGATATTAATTGGCCGCCAAGATCATGTGATTTGACACCGTTGGACCTCTTTCTTTGGGGTTGTTTAAAAGAAGAAAAGGTGAACGTCGATAAGCCAGCAACAATTCAAGAGCTAAAGAATGAGATAATTCGGCACATTAACGACTTAGAACCTCAATTATGCCTCAGCATCATCGAAAATTTGGACCATCGGATGGAGGTGTGCCGCCGAGGCCGCGGCGTCCATTTGGCCGATATTTCGGAATTCACAGAGAGAACGTTGGTTCGAATCTCGGTGAAACACCAAAATTAAGAAAAACATTTTTAGCGGCCGCCCCTCGGCAGGCAATGGCAAACCTCCGAGTGTGTTTCTGCCATGAAAAAGCTCCTCATAAAAATATCTGCCGTTCGGAGTCGGCTTGAAACTGTAGGTCCCTCCATTTTGTGGAACAACATCAAGGCGCACGCCACAAATAGGAGGAGGAGCTCGGCCACACACCTAACACACACCTAACAGAAGTGTACGCGCCAATTATTTATTTTTTTTTAATAGTCCATTTAAAACTTTGTTGTTGCTTTAACATGCATATTTCAAATTTTTCGATAAGTGAGCCGAGCAGAGAGATGGCGAGCAGAGAAGTGGCGAATAGAAGAGGCCGCATCGTACAACCGCAGAAAAAAGCAAAAGTTGGAAAGTTGTTGAGTAGTATAATGGATTTTCCATTATTTGTTATTTATTTTCATTCTTGCGGCTAACTTTCCTATTAGCGTATCCTGTCAACCCAATTTTAGACTAATTTGCTTCTCGAGAAGTATGACACTGAAATTTCAGTTTTCGAGTACCCAAAAGCTGTCAGTGTCAAATTAAAATGGTACCAAATCAACTTCCTTAAAAAGTGAGAGCTATTAAGTTCAACCGGACTATTTATGTTCAAGCCCCTCTAAACAAATTCCTGCCTACGGCTTTGTGGAATTTGCGAGCTTTCAGAGAGAAAAGCTGGCTCTAGTGGATTTTGTTGACCACCCACTATTGCTATTGCATGTTATTTCTCTCTATAAATTGATTTTTGTAGAGATTAAAAAAATAATAGTTATCTCTATACAGGGTTACCGAGAAAGTCATTTTGGGTACATAAGGACATTATTACTCGTGTTTAGGAATTTTTTAATTGATATGGTTATGTTCCGTTATATTAACCGTTTTCGAGGTTTTAAAGATTATTTAAACAGAATCTTGTTTTTTCCTACTTTAACGTCTTTTAGGTATCTCAAGGGGTATAATATTCTAAAAAAATGTAATTGAATATACCAAGCAGGTAGCCTAACATAACAAAACATCAACTCCAAATGGTACCTGTAATTTAAACAATCGGAAAAGGTTGAGTGGATAGTTTTTTGTGCTCTGGAGGCCGTCTACGTTGTGCATACCTCACTTGTTTTTGGACTTATAAGAACAGAATAAAATATGTTGTTAAAATTGAATGTCTCGAAAATGGTTAAACTTTTTTAGGCACAAAGATGTATCACAAGACCCGGAGCCAGAAGAAGCCGATAGCCTACAATTTGATTCACAATTTAAACGACGCTCGCTGAGGTCATGCTAAGCCCATCTTACCAAGACCAGATCACTGGTAGTTAAGGGAACCTAATTTTCCCATTTCGCTGTGAAAATTCTTTTACTTAAAGTAAACGATTATTAAAAAAGTTAATGTGCTTACAATTGGTAGGCTTTACTTGACGCACCCTGTAATAAGGCAGTTCAGAGCTACATATAGCTGGTTGTGTACTTATTTTACATAAATGCATTTGTTAATAAGTACCCGACGCTGAAAGTACCCTTCTCACAAAATATCTTTTAATACTGGGCGCTTATTTCAATTGGACTGTGTAAACAAAATGATAATGTTATCCCTGACTCCTCGTAGTATTTTTGTGATAGATTATTGAAAATAAAAAGACACGTGTTTTACCAAATATTTGTGTCAGCTATTTTTTTAATGAAATGTCGCCTCAAAGTTCGCAGTACACATTTTATATGAAATTCTTATTTTATGAGAAATTTTCAAGTTCTATAGCTCAAAAAAAAAAAAAGGATAGAAAAAAGGACTAATGCTAGTAAAAGAAACAGCAGCGAAAGTAGGCCTCGAAATAAATATCGGTAAAATCAAGGTAGTCCGTTTAAACTCGATCTGCACACACAAATTTAAAATCGACGTTACTGAGCTTCATGAAGTTAGCTCCTTTTGCTACTTAGGAATCATTATATCGTCAAGCGGAGGCTCAAAGGAAGAAAGCGGAACAGGCTTTTGGCTCTCTTAAAGGTGTCTGGAAATCCCTTGTAATCACTCATAACACCAAAATTAAAATATTTATCTCTAATGTCAAGTCCACCCTATTGTATGACTGCGAAATTTGGAATCTTGCAGCCACAGATTTGTAGCCCTCACAGGTATTTGTGAACAGTTGCGCCATACAGTACTTCGCATCTTCTGTCCCAACACCATATCCCACCAAAACTTATGGGTTATGACGAACCAAACTATAATGCGAAGGGAATACTCAAAAGAAAGTGAGGGTGGCGTTGGCACATTTTAAGATGAGATCCGAACGAAATCATCCGTAATGCGATTAAGGGGTTATATACCTTGTGAGCCCGAAAAAATGGACGATTTTCATAATTTTTTTAAAATATGTTTTAGAACTTGTATTCAAATGAGGCATATGTCATACTGAAGGGTAACTCTCGAAGAATACATTTTCGTGTTTTTATTTTAAAAAATGTTATTATTTATTGTTGATATCGCCCCTCCCCCGAAATGCCGTTTTTTAGAAGAGGCTTGCGGTGATCACGGTAGCGCATGGGCAGCTCAACTGAAATCAAAAAAATTAAATGAATATTGTAGAAAAATGTTTTTTAGTGAATCTGAACGGTTTATTTACCCAAAAATAATTTTTCTCGATATTGAAAACCGCTTTGCACTAAAAAAACGATTTCTAAGGGGCTGAAAAATTTAAAAAAAATTCATTCCAGCGAATTATGCAAATATTTATAAATAGTGAACCGTTCAGATTCACAAGGTTGTTACTTCGAATAATTAAAAAAAAAGTTTATACAAATCGATCAAATAGTTTTTGATAAATATTGATCACCGCGACGATAATTTTCAAAAAACACGACTTCGAGATAATCGCGTCTAAGTTTTGTGTGCACTTCATTTATGGACTAGGTCACGCGCTTCCACGGTCTGTAGCTTTCGTTCTAGTGCTCCGATCTTTATGATTTTTTGAATTTATTTTTTTAAGATGATCTACTTTTAGAATATACCACAAAAAATTTTCGATTTTTTAGTCCAACAAAAGGTATATAACCCCTTAATTGGAGCCCCCGAGGTAGCCGACGCAGAGGCAGACCATCACTGACCTGGTAAAGAATCTCGGAAATGGAAATAACAAGGAGAAATCAAAGTTGGAACGAACTAAAGTGGTTGGCGTCCGATAGAAGCGAATGGATCAAGCTTATTATGACCCTTTGTGGCTTTGTGGAACCATAGCAACTTATATAGCTCAAAGTAAAGGTATAGAGGTAAGCAACATTTCAAAATAAGGTTTAAAAATCAATTAAAATAGGTTCGGATGTGGTTTTTATAATAACTTCTCAGAATTTCATATAAAATGAGAATTTAAAATTTTGAGGTGACATAAAAAATCTGAGGTAACAAAAAAAATTATTTTCCAAAACCTATCACAAAAATACTATGAGGCCTCAGGGATACAATTTTTTTTTATTTGTTGCACTGTGATTTAAATTTTTGGCAAAGTATGTGTCATCTTATTTTTCATACCCCCTTGGTATACATTTTTTTTGTTACATTTTGCTGCACTGTGTAATTGCCGATTTGTAAGAGAAGTTTCATTTTATAAAAGAAATTAATTCTCTGATTTGTCGTTGTCGTTAGTGGAAAAATAAACGAACTTCCATATCATTTTAATATTTATGCGCTTAGTGGGGTCTGTACGATTAATAGCCGAAGTGCCAAACACAAATAGAACTGATTGAAACTGTAGTTGATAGTGTAAATATATATTTATTTCGTGTACAAATAAAAATATTTACATGCATAGTTGGAAAAATTTGTACTCGTTGTTTTAGTTTGCACAAAGCTGCTTAAAAGCCAGTATCATCTAAACGTCGGACATCAGTCGACTACAAAATATTCATTAGTTCGTAAAATGCATTTGTCTAGATTCGCATGGCTCGGCTTGTTGCTTTTGGCATTTGTAATAGATACCTTAGAATGTGCCAAAATACTTTCGATCTTTCCGTTTAAGGGTCCTTCCCAATATATTTGTGTGCAGCCGTATTTGAAAACATTGGCGGCGCGTGGACATGAAGTCATTTCTGTATCGGCGTTTCCGCAAAAGACGCCGGTGAAAAATTTTCGCGATATTACTGTAATAATTGAAAATGCCGATCACGACGGTTAGTGAGTTTAAATTACTTAGAAAAACATGTTTTGTTTTAACTGTCTCATCTTCTTGAACTTCAGAGGCTGTTAGTAATGTGGTTAAGAAAATGTCTCAGAGCAAATTGACAGATCTGCGTTGTTTGAACGAATACGTAGTGATGGGTACTTTGTCAGCACTGAAAAATGAAGATTTCCAGCAACTACTACACTCCAATGAACATTTCGATCTCATCATCATCGAAGTATTCTTTCAGGATGCTCTCTACGCTCTGGGCCATCACTTTAAGGCGCCTATGATTGGTATTTCCACATTTGGCACCGATGTTGTAATCGATCAGTTGGTGGACAATATTTCACCGGTAGCGTACGTACCAGCGCCCAGTGGAGCCAATTTGGATCGTATGAATTTCTGGCAACGATTGGATAATTTATATAGTTACACAATGGAGCTGATGTACAATCATTTAGTTATGATTCCGGAGCAACAGCAATTATATGAAAAATATTTTCCAAATGCCACATTGAATCTAAGAGAAGCACGCAGAGATTTCGCACTTTTGCTGTTGAATCAACACTACTCCTTTAGTTGGCCACGCCCATTAGTGCCGAACGCTATCGAAGTGGCTGGCATGCATATCAATAATACGCGGAATAAACTACCAGTCGACATGGAAACATTCATCAACGCCTCTCCGAAGGGCACAATTTACTTCTCGCTCGGCTCAAATGTGAAGAGCGTGCTTCTGCCTAAAAATGTGTTGGCCACACTTATGAATGCCTTTGCCAAATTGCCTGTGAATGTATTGTGGAAATTTGAGAAAACTGACTTACCTGGCAAGCCAAAGAATGTCTACATCAACAAATGGTTTCCACAATCGGATATACTCGCACATCCCAATGTAAAACTCTTCATCACACACGGTGGCATGCATAGTATGATAGAGGTGGTGCATCATGGCAAGCCCATTGTGGGTATGCCTATATTCTATGATCAGTATTTAAATGTTGCACAGGCTCAAGCAAAGGGATTAGGTGTGATGCTTAACTTCAGAAATTTTACCAGCGAGGACTTGTACAATGCTGTTCTTGAGGTACTGAACAATCCAATGTATGCGAAGAAGGCGGATGAGGCCTCGGCGAGATTTCACGATCGACCAATGACACCGCTCGATACGGCGATCTATTGGACAGAATATGTGTTGCGTCATAAAGGAGCGCCGCAAATGCGTGTGGCAGCGCGTCATTTGAACTTCTTCCAAAGACACAGTCTGGATACGATAGCTGTGTTGTTCGGCGTTCCACTGCTGATAGTGATTTTAATGATTTTTGGTACTTGTAAGTTGCTTAGGTTATTATTAACTAATAAAAGAAGCGTGAAGGTAGAAAAGCCTAAAAAGTCGTAAGCAAACGGAAGATATTTTTGGGGCGAGATCTGTGACTTATTCAAATTATCATATTCGAATTAGCAAATGTAAGAAAAGGCGCCAGAAAGTACAGAGGACTCAGAGCACTAAATTGCAGTTGATTACATTGTGCTACAAAATTGAAATATTTTGCTCAAATATAAGAAAGTCGATATTCGTGCCAATCTGGAATTTACGTATAATAAATTTTCGTTTTTAGTTTTTTCACCGAACATCTGAACTGTTTGTTTTTTAAGGATCTTGAAGTTTCAAGAAGGGTAGTAGTAAACAAAAAATACCGAAAATATATGAA
Organism: Anastrepha fraterculus; assembly: GCA_037575425.1. Taxonomy (NCBI): domain Eukaryota; kingdom Metazoa; phylum Arthropoda; class Insecta; order Diptera; family Tephritidae; genus Anastrepha; species Anastrepha fraterculus. Next base: position 71,694 of record JAYXIM010013029.1, on the reverse strand, counting down.
GATATGTGTATGAAAGAGGACAGTACAGGGTTGGTGTTAGGGCGTATAATAACACTGCCCTGCATCGGTTTTGCGAATAAGATGGAGTCTAGTGATCTCGAAGGGAATTTTCGCGCTAAGCACGAATCCGAGTTCAAAAATTTTCCATCACGTCAGGTTTTCGAGAAAAAGGGGGTTGAAACCCCTAAAAATAGCGTATTTGGCCATTTTTCAAAAATTGTGGAGCAGAACCCTAACGTGCTACGATCTTCGTTATTGTCAGTAATTGAAGGTTGAACTTTGCTCTTTGAAATAAGCCCAAACCCAAATTGTTCGCATGCACCCTTATAGTAGGGGGTGTACTTATGTCTACGGGGGTAGGGAAAAAAATGAACATAGGAACTTATCTACACCCAAGATAAGATATAATGAAAAGTGCAGTGTTCCTAAGGTATTTAGTGTCGCTGATTACAAACCTGTAGTCAGATTCCCAAAATTCAAAATGGCGGACGAAAATGTTAAAAATTTATCCGATTTGATTGAAACTTGTTACTAGGGAGTTTTTGATGCCGCTGATTACAAATCTAAATAAACATTTTTATCTCGGATTCGTGCTCAGCGCGAAAATTCCCTTCGGGAACACTAGGTCACATCTTATTCGCATCAGAAAAATTGAAATTTGCAGGGCAGTGTAATTCAATTGTTAAGGATTTTGAGTGAACATTGTCAGGAATATTCGAGTAAATCAATTTTCTCGAAAAATTATTGGAGATGTTCTACCATAGAATCACTACGAGAATAATCGCTGTTTCATTTGATACCCAAATTTCGGTACTTTATGGTCCTCTGTAACCCTCTGTAAAAAATCAAAGGGCGAATGTTTCCAATATTTCACTTGATGTGTGACAAAAAACAAAAAAAGATATAAAGCTCGTTGATACTTGGAGATCCTTAACCCAACCCCTATATACCTTAGATGGGGTTGGGTAGGTGATGGTGCACATAACAGTACATTTTTCTTAAAGGATTTGAATGAAATTCGCCAAGGATATCTGAGGACAAAAATTGTACATCACATTTTTGAACTGATTTACTGCAAAATAATTATTAGGTGCACAACTAAATGCCAGCCGATTCTAACAAAAACTACACGTCATAATCCAAGCTTAGGCGGGTGATTTTTTAAAAGCTATAGGAAAGTTGTTCAAAAAATACAGGTAAAATTCAGAAAAATGCATGAAATTTTTATTTCAATCGATTGTACAGTCCATATAATTTAATGTTTGAAGATTATTTCATGCAAATGTTGACCGCGACTGCGCTTCAAATGGTCCATCCGCTTAGTCCAATTTTGGCATACTCTTTCCAATGTTTCGGCTGGTATCTCACATATAAATGCTTTAATGTTGTCTTCCAATGCGTTAATTGAAGCAGGCTTGTCTGAATAGACATGAGCTTTAACATAGCCCCATAAAAAATAATCTAAAGGCGTTATATCGCACGATCTGGGCGCCCAATTGACAGGTCCCGAACGTGAAATAAAATGTTCACCGAACTCGCCTCTTAGCAAGTCCATTGTTACGCGTGCTGTGTGGCATGTGGCACCGGCTTGCTGAAACCACATGCCATGCAAGTCAAGCTCTTGCATTTTGGGCAAAAAAAGTTGGAGATCATTTCACCTCCAGCCCATAAACCGCACCAAACTGTGACCTTTTCTGGATACATTGGTAGCTCTGGCAATTCTTCTGGCTGATCTTCACTCCAAAATCGACAATTCTGCTTATTTACGTACCCATTGATTCAAAAAAGAGCTTCGTCGCTGAACACAATTTTTCGATAAAAAAGTGGATCTTAAACTTTCTTAACAGAACACGCATTTTTATAATAAAATTCAATGATTTGCAAGCATTGTTCGTTTGTAAGACGATTCATGGTTAAATTATAGACCAAACTGAAAATGTTTGACCGTGAAACAGAACATAAAACGTGCGTCAGCTGTTTAAACCAACTGTTTAAAAAGATAATAGCTAAAAAATTACCACTTTTGGTTTTGTGAAAATGTCTGATTTTGTGCCGAATAATCGTCGTTTGCGGAAAGTGTTGATTTTCCTCTTTCATTCGAAAAAATGGCGGCTGAAGCGCATCGAGAGCTACAAAAAGTTTATGGAGATACTGCTTCAAGTAAAACAACTTGCCGAGATTGGTTCCGTCGCTTCAAAGACGGTGATTTTCATGTTGAAGACCGTCCACATGAAGGAAGGCCAAAAACCTTCGAAGACGCTGAATTGGAGGCATTGTTCAATGAGGATCCGTGTCAAACGCAAGCAGAGCTTGCTTCAGTATTAGAAGTTAGCCGCCAATCCATTTCCAAGCGATTGCATGCTTTGGGAATGATTCAGAAACAGGGGACTTGGGCTCCTTAAGAGTTAAAACCAAGGGATGTTGGATGTCGTTTTTTCTCCTGTGAGCAGCTGCTCCAAAAAAGGAGGGCAAAAAAGGAAGGGTTTTCTTCATCGCATCGCGACGGGTGATCAAAAATGGATTCATTACAGCAATTCAAAGAAAAGAAAGACATGGGGACTGTCCGGTCATGCTTCTACGTCGTCGCCTCGGCCGAATATTCACGCTGCGAAGGTTATTCTATGTATTTGATGGAACCAAGTTGATGTTATTTATTATTAACTGTTAAAACCAAGCGAAACCATCACTGGGGATCGGTCTCGACTTCAATTGATGCGATAGATCCGAGCACTGCGCGAGTAACGGGCGCAATATGCGGAGTGGCGTGAGAAAGTGATTCTTCAGCATGACAACGCTCGGCCTCACGTTGCCAAACCCGTTAAAACCTACCTAGAAACACTGAAATGGGAAATCCTACCCCACCCGCCACATTCTCCAGATATTGTGGCGTCCGATTATCACCTGTACCGATCAATGCCACATGGTCTAGCTGACCAGCAGTTCCATTCATATGAAGACCTCAAAAGATGAACAGTTTTACCACGACGGTATACGAGATCTACCAGAAAGAGGGGAAAAAGTAGTAGCCAGCGTTGGGCAATACTTTCAATGATTCACTTGTAACCATTTTTTTATAATAAAGTTGTCATAACTTAGTTACGCACCTAATAAAAAAACGAAATTCTCAGGATTGTGCGCTCAATTCTTCTCTCATTTGATACCTATATTTCCTTACCGTGTACGATTTTACATCTTTACGATTTTCATGAACCAATATGTTTATTGAAGCTTTGTATACATATTTTCCCATATTTCCTAGATGGAACATAGGATCGCAACAAACAAATCATAATTTGATTTATTTAGTGCTAAGAATTTAATTTGACTCTGCTGGTCTTCCGCTGCTGCGTCTCCCTTGGGAGTTCCAGTCTAGTTCTAGCAGTTCTTGTGATGTCATCTCGGGGTGTACGCAATGTATGCCCTATTCATCTCCACTTACGACGCTAGACTGGTACTTGCGTGGTCACATCCTAAAGGTCAGCATCACTTGTAACGTTGGGCCAGAATCCGTTTAGTTGAGGTCTTCTAGGTGACCACAGAAACCCAAGGAAATATCGCTGTTAATCGCTTTAAAGTTCTTTAAAAAATTTGACTGATGTTCTGTGAAACAACTAAAAATGCAAATTTATTATACTTGAGCTATGGTATCGCGCGATTGTACATCGATTTCCTCAGGTGTAGTGTGACTTGTAGCACGGTGTTATAGAAATATGTATGTATGTATGTAGACGCCTTCGGTCTTATCGCGTGAAGCGTATACTGCATACAAAATATTGTTGTCTGTTGTTGTAGTAATTTATTATGCACATTGTAGGAATCATAGTTGCTTTTGTTTTGTTTAAGTTCAATAAAAACAAACTGCGACTGTAAATACAATAAAAAGTCTTCAGTTGACTGAAATTAATCAGCTTAATCAATAAAATACTGCTTGAAATATTGCAATCTTTCATTTACTTATGCATATACATACATACATATATATATGCACTTGTACATATATGCATGTATATTTTAAATAATACGTCTTTTAAGTAATTCAGTGTGCAACACTTCAACTGTAATCAATGATATTATGACTTTTAAAGCTACATGTAAAGAAACAGTTTTATGAACTGCATATTATTTTATATATTTTCGTAACAAATATATTTTTTGTTATTGACACTTATACCAGTACCAGTCCAAATGACTGCTGCAAGTTTCTAAGTGATGAGAATGCATTGGGGCAGCTCAAGAATTGAAACAACTGAAAATGGCAAAATGAATGAAATTAATGAAACCTTCTGCGTATTTGGAAAATCGAATTTGCATACTTATGAAACGTACACTTATTACACGGTGCTACAAAATAAAAAAATTGAAGGAACTCTTCAAGTGATATAGTGCACGTGTTAGGTCAAGACCAGTACAACACAAAACTGTGTTTAGAAAATTCAAAACATTCTCAATTTTTTTATTTATTGTTAAAAAACCGATTTATGGTGTTTTTGATGAAGTAAAAATACATAACTAACCCATTTTTCAACCGATTTTTTATTTCAATATGGTCTTAGGAAGGGGAGTGTATGTGCGTTATGAATAAATATAATTCTAATATTGAACAATGAGGATGGTTCCATATGTAGAAGTCCACGCGAGTGGGGAAAGTTACTGATCGCCATTCACTTGGGAGTGGCCAGGACGATTCTTCTGCATATGGTTCAAGCAGCTCACAACTCCCGGGATTAGCCCAAGTATCCTCTGGGTAGCTTCCGAACACCCGTTCGGGAGTGAGCTAAAGTGAGAAGGCGAAACATTCCAGGATAGCTGGTTGTGCGCTGGGTTTGGGACCCGCCACTTAAAAACCTCCCCCCAATGAAAGCATATACAAAGCCTCGGATGAGAACTTCCAGCACTGATGACGACCCCTGCAAACGAACTAAGGACTATGATTTGAGGGTATGCACCTGGAATGTCCGGTCCCTTAATGGGGAAGGTGCCTCTGCCCGGCTGGTTGATGTCCTCGTGAGAGTAAAGGCTGACATCACTGCCATCCAAGAGATGCGATGGACGGGGCAAGGAAAGAAAACCATAGGACCTTGCGACGTCTACTACAGCTGCCATGTAAAGGAGCGCAAATTCGGTGTCGGATTTGTTGTGGGAGAGAGACTTCGTCGCCAAGTACTGTCGTTCACTCCGGTGGACGAGCGTCTCGCAACAATCCGCATCAAAGCCAGATTCTTCAACATATCGCTAATTTGCGCCCACGCCCCGACGGAAGAGAAGGACGATGCGACCAAAGATTCCTTCTATGAGCGCTTGGAACGTTCCTATGAGCGCTGCCCCCGCCACGACATAAAAATCGTGCTTGGCGACTTCAACGCCAGGGTGGGCAAGGAGGGAATTTTTGGTCCCACAGTCGGAAAATTCAGCCTGCACAACGAAACATCCGGTAACGGACAGAGGCTGATCGACTTCGCCGGGGCCCGAAACATGGTAGTCTGCAGCACCAGATTCCAGCATAAAAATATACACCAAGCTACCTGGCTGTCTCCTGATCGAAAAACGCGAAACCAGATCGATCATGTTGTGATAGATGGAAGACACGCTTCTAGTGTATTAGATGTACGTACGATCCGAGGACCCAACATCGACTCGGATCGTTACCTTGTTGCAGCCAAACTGCGCACACGCCTCTGTGCAGCGAAAAGCGTCCATCTAACTACGCAAAGAATGTTCGACATCGAAAAGCTGCAATCACAACAGACAGCCAGAAGATTCGCCACTCGACTCTCACTCTTGCTCTCAGAGAGTACTGCCCAACAAACCGGCATGCACGAGCAATGGAGCAATATTTCTCGTTCTCTACGTACCGCCGCCGAAGAAGAAATCGGATTCCGGCGAGCCCGAAAAAACAATTGGTACGACGAGGAATGTCATGCTGCCGCCGAAAGAAAAGATGCTGCCTATAGAGCCACGCTGCGATCGGGCGCAACGCGAGCCATGTGGGATCGCTACAGAGAGCTAAGAAAAGAAGAGAGACGTATTATTCGACAGAAGAAACGAGAGGCCGAAATACGTGAGTGCGAGGAGCTTGAGATGCTGGCCAATAGGAACAACGCCCGAAAATTCTACCAGAAAGTTCGGCGGCTTACAGAAGGTTTTAAGACCGGGGCGTTTTCCTGTAAGAACAAAGACGGCGATCTGGTGACCGACATCCAGAGCATTCTTAAATTATGGAGGGATCACTTCTCGAACCTGCTTAATAGTGATAGCTGCGCATGTCAAAGAGAATGTGATGATCCCGATACCCCAATCGTTGACGACGGAATTGACGTTCCGCTACCCGACCATGACGAGGTGAGAATAGCGATAATGCGGCTAAAGAACAACAAAGCCGCGGGCGCCGACGGACTGCCGGCTGAGCTATTCAAACATGGCGGCGAGGAGCTGGTAAGGTGCATGCATCAGCTCCTATGCAAAATATGGTCGGATGAAAGCATGCCTGCCGATTGGAATTTAAGTGTGCTCTGCCCAATCCATAAGAAGGGCGATCCTGCAATTTGTGCCAATTACCGCGGGATTAGTCTTCTAAATATCGCCTATAAGGTTCTAGCGAGCGTACTGTGTGAAAGGCTGAAGCCCACCGTCAACCAACTGATTGGACCTTATCAGTGTGGCTTTAGACCTGGAAAGTCTACCATCGACCAAATATTCACGATACGCCAAATCTTGGAAAAGACCCATGAAAGGAGAATCGACACACACCATCTTTTCGTCGACTTCAAAGCTGCATTCGACAGTACGGAAAGGAGTTACTTGTATGCCGCGATGTCTGAATTTGGTATCCCCGCAAAACTAATACGGCTATGCAAGATGACGTTGCTCAACACCAGCAGCGCCGTCAGAATTGGGAAGGACCTCTCCGAGCCGTTTGATACCAAACGAGGTTTCAGACAGGGTGACTCGCTGTCGTGTGACTTCTTTAACCTGATGTTGGAGAGCATCGTACGAGCCGCAGAACTTAATCGCTCAGGCACAATATTTTATAAGAGCGTACAATTGTTGGCGTATGCCGATGATATTGACATCATCGGCCTTAACAACGGCGCTGTTAGTTCTGCCTTCTCCAAGCTGGATAAAGAGGCTAAGCGAATGGGTCTGGTGGTGAACGAGGACAAAACGAAGTACCTCCTGTCATCAAACAAACAGTCGGCGCACTCGCGTATCGGCACCCACGTCACTGTTGACAGTTATAATTTCGAGGTTGTAAAAGACTTCGTTTATTTAGGAACCAGCATTAACACCGATAACAATGTCAGCCTTGAAATCCAACGTAGAATCTCTCTTGCCAACAAGTGCTACTTTGGACTAAGTAGGCAATTGAGTAGTAAAGTCCTCTCTCGACGAACAAAACTAACACTCTACAAGACTCTCATCATGCCCGTCCTAACGTATGGCGCAGAAGCGTGGACGATGACAACATCCGATGAAGCGACGCTTGGAGTGTTCGAGAGAAAGATTCTGCGCAAGATTTTTGGACCTTTGCACGTTGGCAACGGCGAATATCGCAGACGATGGAACGATGAGCTGTATGAGCTTTACGACGACATAGACATAGCGCAGCGAATAAAGATCCACCGGCTACGTTGGCTGGGTCATGTCGTCCGAATGGATACAAACGCTCCGGCACTGAAAGTATTCGATGCGGTACCAGCTGGTGGTAGTAGAGGAAGAGGAAGGCCTCCTCTGCGTTGGAAAGATCAGGTGGAGAAGGACTTGGCTTCACTTGGTGTGTCCAATTGGCGCCGGTTAGCACGAGAAAGAAACGACTGGCGCGCTTTGTTAAACTCGGCCAAAATCGCGTAAGCGGTTATCGCGCCAATTAAGAAGAAGAATATTGAACAATTGACGTTCAAAAGAAATTTTCAATAACAAGCTCTGATTTGTGCACTTTTTCCACGTTTTTTTCAATGTGATGCAATTTTTTGGCCACTATTCTCCAACGGGCATCACAAATATATACATATTTTTAAATTCTAATAAAATGTGCTTGAAATAAGCTATTTTTCATCGTCATACATTTTTAAAAATCCAGCTGAACCGAGACTGCGAGAGAATACCGCATGACCGATAGTGCTTTACTGCTCATTGTGGCTAATTTTGCCAGACAGCAATAAGTTCACATAACTATGAATACTTCTAACATATCGAAACTCATTATAACCCAAGCATACCTAATCCAAACTGACCAACCGAAGCTTGCATGACACAGCAGAACCGTTTGCAATTTGCTGGTAAGCATGTACAATTTAATGAGTGTGAAAAATCATCACACTTGAATGATCAAGACCTATTAAAACTTAGCATAAGTGCATCTAACCACAAGTAGGAAGATTGCTACTTTTGTCAGACTAACGTCACAAGTAATCACTACAAAACTCGTGACCGTATAAAGTATGCGAATGTTATAACTATCTCCAAACCAGTCTTACGAAAAATCCAAGACGAGGAAAATTTAAACAAAGAAGACAGAAGATTCATCTGAATCCAGTGACGGAAATTTAAATGTAGATAGTGTAGATAGACCTTATATTCCAATTGGAGTAACTTTTAATGAACGTGATCTTGTAAGAGATTTAGGACTATCATCAAGACAAGCAGAAATTCTCGGGTCCAGATTAAAGCAGTCGAATCTTGTGGAAAATGGATTCAAAGCGACATTTGCACGAGACAAGGATATAACATTCTGTGAACAGCTTTTCAAAGCTGACGATGACGACCATATAGGTACATATATCAAGTTGCACGGACGTAGATGAATTGTTTTTCTGCATCAATCGCGCACACCGATTGCTCGTGCAAAAGTGAGTATCGAATATTCTAATTGAGTGGAGGAAAGTTTAAATATTATTATTTTTTTTGGCGTTATAACATTCTTCTAAGGTCTCTGTTCTCGAGAATGTTCTGTTTTTATTTTATTTCTATAAAAACGTTCTTCACTTGGAAAATTTCTTATAAATTTTGATGAAATAATGCTTGCTAGATTCGGAATGGACCCAAGTATGAGTAAAAATACTTAATTATACAAGTATTTCGCGAATAATAATGGAGAACCGCATTAAATTTGCAAATGTGAAAGTACAAAAAAGTTTACCAAAATCGGTTTTTTCATGATAAATAAAAAATTTGAGGGTGTTAAACATTTTTTGAACACGGTTCCGCGTCGTTCTCGGCTAGATCTACAGTGCTCATCATGTCACTTCAAAAGTTCTGATTCACTGTAGCACCGTTATTATTGTAATTATTAATTTATAATGTCCATAAATCTATTTATGTATTACAATGAATATTGTTCAACTTATTTTGGCACTTTTAAAGGTAAGTAAATGCAAATAAAGGACACTTCGCTAAAAACTTCTTTTAAAGACCAGTAAGTTTGACTGGTTTTGGTAGAAATATTCAAAAAGCTGGTAAATCGAGTGTATAAAAAAGTTTGAAAATAAAAGTCTTATGTTTGCATTTTTCATATGTATTGGGCTGAGGAATAAGTTCGTAGCGTTTCTACCGAAGACTTTTATTTAAACAAAAAACAATAATTATATCAATAAGTTAACTAATTATAAAGGGTGATTTTTTAGCTATTATCTTTTTAAACAGTTGGTTTAAACAGCTGACGCACGTTTCGTGTTTTGTTTCACTGTCAAACATCTTCAGTTTGGTCTATAATTTAACCATGAATCGTCTTACAAACGAACAATGCTTGCAAATCATTGAATTTTATTATAAAAATGCGTGTTTTGTTAAGAAAGTTTAAGATCCACTTTTTTATCGAAAAGTTGTGTTCAGCGAAGAAGCTCATTTTTGGATCAATGGGTACGTAAATAAGCAGAATTATCGATTTTGGAGTGAACATCAGCCAGAAGAGTTGCAAGAGCTACCAGTGTATCCAGAAAAGGTCACAGTTTGGTGCGGTTTATGGGCTGGAGGTATGATTGGACCGTACGTCTTCAAAGATGCTGCGAATCGTAACGTAACTGTGAATAGAGAGCGCTACCGTGAAATGATATCCAACTTTTTTTTGCCTAAAATGCAAGAGCTTGACTTGTATGACATGTGGTTTCAGCAAGACGATGCCACATGCCACACAGCACGCGGAACAATGGGCTTGTTGAGAGGCGAGTTCGGTGAACATTTTATTTCACGTTCGGGACCTGTCAATTAGCCACTCACATCGTGCGATATAACGCCTTGAGCCTATTTTTTGTGGGGCTATGTTAACGTGTTTACGTGTGTTTTTTTGAAAAACTTTCTTATAGCTCTTAAAAAATCACCCTTTATATTCGCCGTTGCTGTTTACAACCTCCTACCATCTTTCGACCAATTTGTTGATGCCGTTCCGCCAAAAATTGCCTGGTCTGGTGTTAAAGAAGTTGTTGAGCCAATTATTAATGACCCCTTTAATGTCGAAGGTAACCTCTTTGCTATCATATGGTTTGACTGGCAGCGGAAAAGATGGTAATCGGTCGGTGTAAGGTCCGGAGAGAACGGCGGATGCTGAAGGACCTCCTATTGGAGCTCCTGGAGTACGGCTGTGACGACTTATGCAACATGGGGCCTGGCGTTGTGGGGGAGGAGTATGATTGGACCACGTCGATCAGGTCTTTTTAGTTGAACAGCCTCATACACGCAATGTAGCTGGGAAATGTAGAGCTCCTTGTTGACCGTGACATTCTCTCCAAGCATTACAAAGTGCACCATGTTTTCCCAGTCCCACCAAACATATATCACGATCTTCTTTGGATGAAGATCCGGCTTAACTCTCGGCTTTGGCGTATCTCTTGGAGCCAATCACTTCTTTCTTTGCTTCTATTGACACTATTTCTCAACATTGAATAAACGTGATTGAGAATCGTTTTATGATCGCAGTTCATTTTTTTCCGCCAATTCGCGACTGGTTTGGCGACCGTTCTCCTTGAAAATTGATTTGAGACGTTCTTCTTCGAATTCAGAAGGCCTTCCGCTGCGGGACGTGTCAAAGACGCCATTTTTTAAACTTTGTAGACACGCCTATCACATATTCTCTATACACGTCGTAAATGTCTCGGCCGGCTTCGGCAGCTTTTTGAACACGCTGAAAAACAACAAAGAACAGGTGTCGGGCATGTTGATTTTTGCGACCTGGGTGTTCCATTTCTAAGCCTCAAGACTAATAAAAAATTAAATAACTCAATTAACATAGTTTTGTAGAACAGAAAGAGTCTTATCGAATGAGTACATAATACCCCTTGCCAAACAACAAACAAATCGTTGTAGAATAAAAGATCTAAAATTAGGTGATCTAATTACTTCTCATACAGTTTTTTCGAAAACCAATTGATCAAAAATATTCTACGTATTTCTTTTGGTATTAAGGGACTTAAAAATCGAAAATTTCTTTAAGGCACATTCTAAAAGTACATCATCTTAAAAATATAAATTCAAAAAATCATAAAGCCTCTTCTAAAAAACGCGGGAGGGGCGATATCAATAATAAATAATAACATTTTTTAAAATAAAAACACCAAAATGTATTCTTCGAGAGTTACCCTTCAGTATGATATATGCCTCATTTGAATAAAAGTTCTAAAATATATTTAAAAAAATTATTACAATCGTCCATTTTTTCGGGCTCACAAGGTATATAACCCCTTAATCAATAGAATAGATGTTTTATAATATTTTCAGCGTTGTAGGTGCACTTGGTCCGGTAGCGCGACGAAAGCTGTGCAGTCGCCATTTTCTTTTATATGTATGTAAAGAAATTATATTTCTTATTATATTACAATACATTACATTACATTATATTACATTATATCACATTATGTTACATTATATTACATATTCACTCTGGCTTTTGTCTGTGAGTTTTAACAAATCATTTAACCTGCAAGATAATACCTAAAAAGGGAAAGTTCGAATAATAAACTTTAAATGTAGTTTCTTGTTTTCAGGTAAGTTAATATTGTATTTAATTTTATTGCATTGTATAGAATTTAGATATTAAAATAAAAAAATCTTGTTTTCAGAACAAAGCAACACGTTTTATTTATTAAAGAACAATATTCTCGGTAAATAAGACATTAACCGTCTTATATGTATTACTAAAAAATACTAATTTGCACGGTATCAGCTTCCGAATGTTTATTTTTGAGAACCTAAACCCTTAAACTAACTAAAATTCATTAGTGTCCGGAAGCCAGATTAGCCATTTTTGTTGAATCATTAAACTGAAAGTTTATTTTACTGGGCTTCAACTGTACTTTGATGATTAGCGGGCGTCACAACTGCAACTGGATTTCTTCTAAATTGATATAATGACCTTTCCGCTTTACTATCTTAATAAGCTAGTTGTTGTAAAAGTATATAAATATTTTCCGTAAACTTAATAAAACATGCTGATAGAGTTTCAAGTGATTTATTAACTTTTTGTAGTGTTTGTGCATCTACAATACCAATTTATATAAAATTTGCACGATTTTCATGATCGAATTCATTCGAGCGGTGCTTCAGTTCTCTGTTGGCTCTTGATCCCCCAAAGCCACCAGCATTTACTCACCAGTGCATGTATTTGAACTTGCCTCCTAAACAAACACATATATTATTAGAATGAGAGAGAACCAGAGCATATTGAGAGAACAAATTCAAAAGATTCAAGAGCAAAAAAAAAAAAAATTATCATACTAATCTCTTGGATTCTCTCAATACAAATTGCCGAGTCGTTTCTGTAAACGGCATTGTTTGAGCTTTTATTATTATGGGCGCGCCTTAAATAATTGCTGTACAGATGCTTTAATTAAATTATATAGTATGTGCACTATGTACAGGGTGTTCCAAAAATATGTTTTATATTCAATTCCCTTACAATTTTGTCCGACAGTTAGTGTACTTGAATTCGTATTTCTACCACAAAACGAAGTTAAACGCTTTACAGTTGAATAACAAACGATTAAGGAAGAGCCCAATAAAGGAGAACAAAGGCGATGGACTTAAACTGCCACTCCAACGTGGAACTATGCTAAGGTAATTTTTAACTGAGAGTGTACATTTTAAAGCAACTCATAACCTTCCTTGTCCCTACAGTTTACGAAGCTCTCTGCACAGGCTAGAAATATGTTTTAACGACTTTTGCCAATTCTGCGAGTCGCCTCCAAAGACAGCATCACAGAAACTTCTCGAATGCGATACAAGGCATCCATCTGGTATGATCGGAAGAGCAGTATCTACCATCTGTTCAGTACCATATAGGATTTCTTTACATACCTTTGTCTGGATAATCTACTGTTAATAGTAGTGGACGCAATAAAGCTAAAGTGTCTCATACTATATGTTATCTCTATTTAACGCTTGAACAAATTTGGAAAATATAGCAAATTTATGTATTTGCAAAGTGTCCACTTTGTAGAGCAAGCACGAAACAAAGCACCTAACTGTGTCTGCTGTAAGGTAATTTCAGTAAATATGATAGTTTGTGAGTTGTGCATCTCAATCGATAATTATCTACTCGCTTTCAATGTTAACTACCTTAAAGAGCTCTAATTATATATTTGAAATATTCTATTGACCCAGTAACTGAAGGCTGGGTGACTTTCCTGCCGATTTCGCTTCCCATTCTGGGTCTTAGAGTAAGTGTTATGTTAATAAATAAATAGAGATTAATCGCTGAATTTATAGTGGAGGCAACACTACAGCAGCATCAGTGTATAATATCCACTGTGAGTTCGTAGGCACTCTCTGCCTAAATGAGTGAGACTGTCTCCAGTGCTAGTCTGTTTCCAGTGTTATTTAGTTTTTCCAGTTGCTAATGACTTCTCTTGTATAAGATAAGATAAGGTTGTTCAGAGCGTTATATACACCACAATATACGAATATATATGTACCTCTCTAATACTCGTGATTTCATATCGAGTGATCTAAGTATCGTCAATTCTTTTAAAAATTGGTTTATTTGTAGGCTTGTGTATAACAAAAAACGAACAGAAAAAATTGATTTTATTTAATGTTAGACATTTTGGGATGTAGTGTTTACAAGTGAAATTTCTTCGATTCCTTTTAATATTTTTACAAAATTTTGTTTTGATATCTTAATACATAATAATCTTTGACACAAAAGTTTTTTTAAAAACATTTAATATTTATTTTTTGAAAAAACATTTTATTTTTATCTAAAAAATTTTATGGAACATTTTTTTGCCAGTTTTAGAAACACCCTTCTTAGTAAATTTGGGATTTATTTAGAGTTGAAAATTTTGGTATGGAATTTTAAAAGTGAAATATCTTCTGTTCTTTGCAATATTTTTACAACATTTTTTTTGTTTGAAGATTGAATAAAGTTTTGTTTAGAAAAATATTTTACTTTTTTGTAAAAAATTTTGGGGAAATGTTTTTCTGTCCTCTTTGAAGGCACCCGTCCTTGTAATTTTGCGATGTATTTAATATTACAAATTTTTGTGAAAATCTTGGGGTTTTTTTAACATTTTTGCAATTGTTTTGTAATTTTTTAGAACAAAATGTACATTTTAATATTTGATTTTGGAAAATCATTTTATTTATTTATGTGAAAAATTTCGAGATAATATTTTGTTCTTATTTTTAAAAACACCGCCTTTCGGAATTTTTGTTTTTCATTTATAGCTTTAGCTATAGTAAGTTTCATAGCGAGTTCATAATAGCTAAGTTTTATCGTACAACTTTTTAGAATTTATTTCTTACTTTTGCCAACAATGAAGAATTTTTTGTATTGGCTACTGAAATAAAACATATTCGACGATTGTGAGAATGGATTAGAATAGAGAGGGCGTCTTCAAAGTGTACGTCTGAATTTTTTTTTGGGTTGATGTAAAAGTTTTCAACTTATTGCACATTTTTATGGTAAATCGGCATAGGAAACTATGAAGTGCTTACGTTTTGAACCTACGATGTGTTCAACCTTTTTTTTTTCTACCGCTAATAACTTGTATGAGCTCGCCTCTGCTTCTCAGGTTTTTCATTTCGGGAAACTATTCACAACTGCATGATACATTTTTATTCTTTTATAATTTTGATGTTTCAGCTTGATATTTTGTGACAGCCTTTGAGCCCAACAATATCGGTCGCTATGCTACATACAAGCACTCTTGGCTTGGACGGTTACTTACTTTGGCAAAAAATAAGAATTTTTAATTCATTCCTCAGCGCATTTTTTACATATAAGCGTGCCCATAGTACATTTTCCGCACACATATTTTATTACATTAAGAGCAAATTTAGTCCTATTTATTCTATTTGACACCTCTTACGTTGACAAGCATCTGTAGTAGATTTAGGCAACGATCCTTTCGTATTCGTTCTTTCTTTTGGTTGTTCAGGGGCTTCTCGAAGATCGGCGCCAAGTTCTACTGCTAGCTTGAGTAAAATATCTTGTCTTGAGATTTTTTCTCCTGTCGTTTGCGTGTACAAAATCCAGGCATTTATGCCAGCTAAATGAACGATATAATTTACAAATTGAACTTAGAAAAATCTTAATTTTTATTAAAATAACGAACGATATTAAAAAAAACTTGGAGAGGCCATCCGCAAGACTTAGATTTTGTAATAAATTCCGTCGCCAGTTTCAGGTAAACGCTTATTTATTTATGTTTAGAACTAAGAAAATATGTTAGCCTTACTTTTTAGATTGCAAGTGTAAAAATTTTCGTTTCATTTCATCTTTATTGTGCTTCGCAATTAGTAGCAATTCCTTTTTATTTGATCGAATAGTTCCAACTAACATATTTTTTTGCTAGGAGCTGTGTTGCTAGAGATTAGCTTGTGAAAAGGTGTCTGTGGTCACAGTTCTTCCACAACCCGTAAATAACTCCATGAGCTTGAGGACAACATATTCAGAGAGTTGTACTGAGGAGGGCCTATTTTCATCTTTTCCTAGATATGGCAGTGCATTTGTGACGTATTTAATATCGAAGACCGATGCTAACCAAAATTTGATTCTAAACTTATCCGACTTTTAGGCATGTTTTTATTGCGTAAATCTACATCTTACTTTAGTCGGAAATATCTGTTCGTCTATGGCAATAATTACCACGCGGCTTGTAACAGTTTTGGCTGTTCTCTATGAAAATATTCCAAATCGTAGATACCATAGCGAATTTGTCTGTTTTCAAACAATGGCTCCGCTGACTTTTTTTATTAAAACGAATAAATCTAAGAATTTAGGTAAAATTAGTTCTGCTCATAGTTTCAGAAAAAATTTACGCCCCACAAAAAAGAAATTTTCGAGTTATTTGCCCCATATCCGGCTCGAGCACATAAAACTGCAATAAATGCATCTCTGCTTCTTCTATTGGGCATGTTCTTATATGGTTCATAATACGGAGGCCAATTATCAATGAAAATGCAGTACTAACTTTACCTTTCATTAGATGAGGTTTTGCATATGCTGTTGCGCCTACTTTTTGCCTGAAAATGTTATGAAGTGGTGATTTTCCAGGTGTGCCACCTACTACAAAACAAAAGCACACTGCATTTACTGCAAGAGTGTCATAATTCAGAAAACCAAAATGTTGAGAAAAACTGTTTCAAACTTTTCAATTTACTATGCCTCCCTACGAAAAAATGAAGCCATACTTTCATCTAATGATGTATTATTAGTACATATTATATATATCGCCATCACAGCATAAAAGAGGAGTTTGTGGTCATTTCTGCGTACTCTGATAGATAAGTATTGCTCAAAATAAACGAAAAAAAAACCAAACACAAAAAAAGTTTAGTAATTGTAGATTAATTAGTTCGAAAAAGTTATGAAGTCAAATGTGCTAAAGCAATAAGATGATACGTGCATTTTCAATGCAAAAGTTCAAAATGGGTAATTTGTGTTAAAGAGTGATGAGTCAAATGGGCACCCATTTATATTGCAATAAATCGATCGACACAAATCTATAAACTATAGATAGAACTAATTTTTATTCACAAAAGAGTTAAGTAATTTTTATTAGTGATGAGATATCGTTTGAGAGAGGATGAGATAGAGTGAGAGAGAGAGTGAGAGAGTGAGAGAAAGGGAAAATGAGTGAGAAAATTCAATTTGAATTTACGATTACACTCTATTCACTATCACCATGCATTTCACAGAGTCAAAGGTTAGTCGCTGGGCAATAGTGAGAGTAGAAGAGCCGAAGGAAATTTCTTTTCGCATTGTTATAAAATAACTAGTAATTTTATTTGTTAATGGGAAAATTGTTAAATTTTTTAAATAAAAATTCAAATTGCTAAAATGTCATTAATGCCATTATCGGTGTTATTGGTATTGGCCATAATTGCGAGTCACATTGAGAGCTTGAATAGTGCAAAAATCTTAGCTATATTCCCCTTCGACGGTCGCTCGCAATACATTTGCGTTGAAAATTATCTGAAAGCTTTAGCAAAGAGAGGGCACGAAGTCACTGTCATTTCTGCATTTCCACAAAAGCAGCCTTTACAGAATTTTACAGATGTTACCATTAATTTTGAAAAACATATTTTTGAAGGTAAGTAGAAAATGTGGAATTTCTGTAGAATTTGGAAGAGGGTTTCATTAGTCGAAAGAGGTAAATTTAATAAGAAAAATTTCGACATATGTATGTATACAAATTATATTAGAGTCAAAGGAAAGTGCGCATCAGATGTTGACAAGGTTTGACTTCTTTTTTATTTTTATTTTTTATTAAAGTACAACAAAAAACCGTAGTGCGAAAAGTTTCAAACTATGTAAAAAATTGTTGAAGTTCTGCAAATTTTCCTAAAAATTTCAAACTTCTCAATCAGAACATTTGGAAAAATTCTGGTATACAGGATTATTTATCTTTTGTAAAAATACAACAGAACCATATAGCGAACGGTTTCAAACTTTGAAAAAAAAAAATTAAAATTTTAAATTTTTTATGAGAACATTTAGAAAAACTCTGGGTATGTAGGTTTATAGCCCATAAATCCATTTTAATCTAAAAAATTCCACTTGGAAGTGATTAAAATTTTCGCGAATTTTTGATAATATTTTCCGTTAAAAAAAGTTCTTAAAAAAATACACATTACAGTCAGGGTGTAATATTTGAGGGCACACTGCATTTACTGCAAGAGTGTCCTAATCCAAAAAAAAAAACCAAAATATTGAGACGGTATCAAACTTTTCAACTTACTATGCCTCCTTACGAAAAAATGAAGCCATACTTTCATCTAATGATGTATTATTAGTATATATCGCCATCACAGCACAAAAGAGGAGTTTGAGGTAATTTCTAATATTTTTTTTGTTTTTTGGGTTAAATACATTATAAATTTAAATGTCTCGCTGTAGTAATATTTTTGATTGATTTGATGTTCGCATTTGAATATAACGTGAAAAGTTATGAGAATTCCATTATGAAACTTGCAGAGTTCACTGAGTTTAATCAAAGCTTTTAATAGGAAAAAAATGCAAGATAAAATCTGACGGGGTTGTTTCTTGTTGAGAAAATAAAAAAAATTTCACAAAAATATGAACAAAACAATATACTTCAATTTTTTTTTAATAAATTTTATTTTAAAAAATTAAAAAATAATTATAAAAATTTTAAAAATATTCGAAGATATTTCACTTTAAAGAACTCTATACCAAAATTTTGAGCATTTATTTTTTCAGTTAACTTCTTATTCTCAGGCCTACAAATAAACTAATTAAACTAATTAACGAAAGTTTTTCTAAAAATATATTTTACAATTTTTATTCGCTGAAGTGTTGAGCATTTTCTTCCATTTAAAAGAATTCCGAAGATGCCCTTTATATGGAGGAATGTTCTTGGCATCGTATGCAAAAATAATTATCAAAAATCGAGGCAATTTTTATTGTAGAATGTGCTGTAATTTTATAAAATCATAAAAAAAATATTTATTTCACCATATAACACCACAAAAAAAAATTAAAGTTTGGGAATTCGTCGCGATGCTATTATTTTATACGCAGGAGTATATACATACATACGAGTATATGCCCTTACAGGGAAAGTTTTACTTTACACGAAAAATAGTAGTTGAGTTAAGACTGTGTTCACTAAAATGTACATACTTTTTCCCTCAGTGCCAATTAGAAAAAAAAACAAAACATTACAACCACATTTTTACGATAAGCTCTTCTTTAATGCAATTAATGGTTTCACTTAATTTCCAGATCTAATTGCAGACGCACATGTGCCGACAATCAGCAAATGGCAAGAACTTAACTGGGGTATCGATTTTCTAAGCACACCCACACGCAAAGTGCTGGAGCATACAGAGGTGCAGAAATGGCTTCAAAATGGCGTGACTTTCGATCTGCTCATCGTCGAAGCACTGCAACAGGAAGCTCTCTATGCTTTGGCATATCACTTCAAAGCGCTACTCATTGGCGTCTCTACCTTCGGAACTGATATTCGTATCGACGAATTAGTTGGAAATACTTCGCCAATCTCTTATATACCCTCAGTCACAAGCCATTTTACAGATCGCATGAATTTTCGTCAGCGCCTAGAGAACTTATACGTGCACATTGTAGAGTGGCTACATAATCGTTTTGTGCTTATACCCTTACAATATGAGTTGTATAATAAATATGTTCGAGTCAAACCACCAGCACCGTTTATGGACGTGCGCAAAAATTTCTCACTGCTGTTGCTGAATCAACATTTCTCAGTGAGCATATCACGCCCATACGTGCCGAATGCCATCGAAGTGGCCGGCTGGCATATTGATCACAAACCCAGTAAGTTGCCTGTCGATATGGAAGCATTTATTAATGCTTCTCCAAAGGGCGCCATCTACTTTTCACTGGGCTCAAATATACGTAGTAAAAATTTGTCCGAAAAGAGACGCGCCATTCTAATGGAGGTGTTTGCTTCGCTACCCTACAACATACTCTGGAAGTTTGAAGACTCAGAATTACCTGAAAAGCCCAAGAATGTCTATATTAGTAAATGGTTTCCACAATCCGATCTGCTGGCGCACCCAAATATAAAATTATTCATAACACACGGTGGACTGCTGAGCACCATTGAGGCGATCCATTATGCAAAACCGGTGGTGGGTATGGCCATATACTACGATCAACATCTGAATGTGGCGCGTGCACAGGCCAAGGGCATCGGTTTGGGTGTCGATTTCAGGAGTTTCACTGCCGACCAACTTAAAAGTGTCATACTTGAGGTGTTGAGCAGTCCAAAGTATACACGGCGCGTCGAAGAGTTATCACGTTTGTATCACGATCAACCGATGAAACCGCTGCAGACGGCAATTTATTGGACGGAGTATATACTCCGTTATAAGGGGGCACCACATATGCGTGTAGCAGCGCAAGAATTGAGTTTGGTCGAGTATCATAATTTGGACACGATTGTTGTGCTATTTGGTGGGCCGGCATTGGTGTTGCTTCTTGTTGTATATATGATTAAGAAAATAGTTACTAAAAAATTCACAAAAAGTTACGAAAAAGTTAAAAGCACATAACAACTGTTAACAAAAAAGAAAACAAAAATTACAAAATATGTACGAGGGGAGTTCAATAAGTACTCGTGTTAGAAATGAAGGCACCATTTTTTTCCAATTTTTATTTTTTATTTTTCAACATTTTTCATGCTCCGCCCATTTTTTAACCCCTACAAAAATAGAATTTGTCGAATTGTCCAAAATACGTCTCTCTCTCGTCGATGACTCGTTTGAACTAAATTTTATTCCCAATAGCCATTTCTTCATGTTAGGGAACAAGAAAAAGTGTCAGGGAGCCAGATCAGGTGAGAACGGAAGTGCGACAGCAATTCATAAAGCAATTCATGCAGTTTGATGGCGACAACCACGGATGAATGTTCTGGTGCGTTATCGTGGTAAAACAGCACCTTTTTTCGACAAATGCGGCCGTTTCTCCTTCAATTTCTCCTCCAATAGCTCACGATAGTGAGTGACCGTTCTTACTTGTTCTAAAAAATCCATGAGGATGACGCCGTTCGCATCGCAAAAAATCGTCGTCATGACCTTTTCGGTTGATGGGACTGTCTTCGCCTTCTTTGGAGCAGATTCACCTGGAGAAATCTATTGTTTTGATTGTTGCTTATTTTCTGTTGTGTAATGATGAGTCCAGGTTTCATCAACGGTGACAACTCGTTGCAAAAATTCCTTCGGATCTCGCTTAAATTGCTCTAAACGCTGCTTCTAAGCTAACAGCCGCATCCGCGTGTTGTTGCTTGTGACCAATCGCGGCAGCCATCGGGCCGACAATTTATCGCTAACCTATCATGCGAAATATTTGTTGCCGTTCCAGTCGATACATCTATGGATTCTGTTACTTCACGCACTTTCGATGGTCGATCAGCGAGAATCATGTCGTGGACTTTTCATTTCTCCGTAACCATGACTGCCTGGCGACCTGGTCGCTCCGCATCAAAAACGGATGTTCGTTGAACCAATATCTAACTGTACTCATAGATGACGAAGCATCTCCATAGACAGCATCCAACTTTGTTTTTATTTCCTCGCATTTTTTTCCCCAAATTCTGAATTACTGAACGATACTGCTCTTTTTCCATCTTAGCGAAAATCACAAAACATGTCTTACTTGAATAGCTACCAAGTCCAAATTAACCTATCAATCAGTCTGAAATTTGTTTGGGCGTCGTTTGATAGATGACAGCATACGATGCTAATACCAACTCCACAGGAACGCCCTCTGTCATCAAACATGGTTACTTATTGAACCGTCCTCGTATATGCAATTTATTAACGTAGCAAAAAAGCCCTTCATCCACTTGCGTAGCTTAAATACGGACAAATAAAATTAAATATTTATGTAGCTTAAGTTTTTGTTCAAAAATAATAATCAACATCATCCATCAGCATTACAGCTCGGGCCGAGCTTACTTAGCTTCCTCAACGATCTTCTTCCATTTAACTCGGTCAAGAGGTTCCATGTTCCAGTTTTTTACTTTTAATTTCTTCAGGTCTTCGGTGATGTTTTGTAGCCATGTCAGCTAGGGTCTGTCTTGCCTCTCACGTTGATTGGATTATAGTCCATTTTTGTTTTTTATGGTCGCGATTCCTTCATACGTACTACGTGACCGACCCAACGTAGTCATTGCGCCTTAATAAACTTTAAACGGCGTTGTATAAATCAATTAGTTAGTTGTTATACTGCTTTTGCTACTCGCCGTTGTCACCTCGTATGGGACTAAAATTTTTTCTCAAAATAAAGCATACGAAGATTCGAAGTCCGGTTGGGATATTGGACAGTTTTCGTCTGCCTGCATCGTGTGAAATTTTCGTGTATTCTGTTTGGAAGGAAAAAAGATTTGCTTGCGAATAAAACTAATAGGTCGCAGTTATATTAGTCTAGCCTTTGCTATTCAGCGCCGAGTTTTACATTCACGTGGTTCCATCCATTACGCGGAGCAACTCACTGAAAGATCATGTAGCGAATCATGGTGTTGAAAGTGGGTCTTTAAACAAACAAAACAGGCGGGCACTAGCTACTTTGACGTCTTCAGGTTACAAGGTTACAGTATTTCCTTCGCGCAGGGACTGTTCTAGAGTAAGCGGCTACAAACAGCGTCTGTTCTTATATTTGCCGGTTGAAATTCATGACTCATGACACAAACGTATACACAAGGGAACATGGAAGATGCCTCTACTTGAGTGAGGCATAAAAAAGAATGACCGCAATCACGGATGTAAACACTTGTTCAAAAGGTACTTACGCATAAGCTTTCTACAATGATGAAACAGAAACGTGCGAAGAAGCCCGAGTGGGATACGGGTAAAGTATCGAATCCACACTAGATTAGATTAGATTTGTGGAGGATTGAACAAGTCCAAGCACTCAGTCAGGAGGCCATTATACTACACCCGGATAGAATTCAGTAGAAGGAATAGAGAAAGGAAAGATAAAATGTGGGTGTTAAAGCGGATAAATTAGTTTGAGGTTACTCTTCCACAAATCTCTTGGATTCATTGATGAATCTGGAAGATGAAGAGTATGAACTTTATCCATACTCAGTATATCACAAGCCAATATCCTAAGTCTGATTCTGGAAAATACCGGACAGCTACAGAGAAAATGCTCTGCTGTGTCGTCATCCTTAAGACAGGATAAGCAAATCGGGCTGCCGACGACCCTCATGGCAGCCATATGCTGACCACAGCCGATGTGATTACAACCACCAGTACTCTCAGGTCTTTTCCGCAAAGTTTTAGGAGAAACGTCGCTATTTTCCTGTTTGGTTCTCTCTGCACGAGTTCAAACCAGACCAATGTCCTCTATGGGCAGACCTCATGAAGTCATAAATCCACAGTTGAATCAATGCGGAATTGACACCTAGAAAGGGTTCAGAGCCTAGTGGCATACTTGCAGAGCCTTCATTAGCCAGTTTGTCAGCTAATTCGTTCCCTGTGATATCACAAAGTCCACCCAAATAAGACTAACTTTGTTATGTTTTGCAACACTGTTCAGTTTTTATCGAATCCACACATAGTGAAGAAGGTCCAATGCAAGGTGTCTTCCGATCTTAGCACACATTTTCCTATTTACACAAATACAAACGTCTGCGTAGAGCAGCAATGGGCTTTTATAAAAAATTCAATACTGACCACGTCAATTGAAATTATCGATCAGCAGAGGCGACAACGAAACAGCCCACAAGGTCCAATCGGGAAACAAACAAAACTAAAAAACGGTTTGGGAGTACTTTCAGCTATTAGTCCATAGATGACGCTAGGAGTATTTTTAAACCTTCCCAAATGTCTTGTTTTTTTCGTCTGTTCTGTCAACAATAGTCAGTTCATTGTTTGTTACGTTTCATACAACAATACATTTTTGTCGCTCTTAAAAATGTCGAATTTCGTGCCTTCAAACTACGATTTGCGGACATCGAAAAACCACTTGTGAGATGCTGCTCTCCCGGTTCAAAAGACGAAGGAAGTCTTTTTTGTATCGAATCGTTACGGGTGATGAAAAATGGGTGTATTTCTCCAATCCCAAGCGTAAACGATCGTATGGTCCGCCCGGTCACAAGCCAAAAATAACGGCCAAACCAAATCGCCTCGGCCGCAAGGCAATGCTGTATCTTTTCTGGTATCACCGTGGTATGATTTGGTACGTGCTATTAAAACCAGGTGAAACAGTTGACGGGGCACGCTACCAACGACAATTGACCGATTTGAACAGCGCTATACACCGAAATCGCCCAGAATATGCCGATCGGTGTCACAAAGTAATTTTTCTTGATGACAATGCCCCGCCACATCGAACAAGAGCGACTCGGGAATTGGTGGAGACGTACGATTGGGAGCCGCTGGTGCATGCGGCTTACTCACCAGACTTGGCGCCTTTCCGAGCAGCGCTTCAATTCTCACGAAGAAGCCAAAAAATGGCTTGCGGCCAAAGACGGGCAATTTTTTTGGCGCGGCATCGACAAATTGCCTGAGAGATGGGAAAAATGTGTCGCCACCGATGGCTATTATTTTGAAGATTAAATTTGTAACCATTTCTTGTTAATAAACGTTGGAAATTGAAAAGAAGTCTCATTTCATTAGTATACACCTGGTAAAATCTGCAGGAAGAAAAAGAAGGAAGCTCTTAAAGTCGAAATTCTTGAACTGGAAAAGGATTTCAATCACAAGAATCGCAGAAAATTCTGCACTACCTTACAAAATCGAACGCGTGAATTCCAACCGAGACTCAGTGTCAAACAAAGATTTAAAGTTCTTGTCGAGAAGCATCGTTGCACAGATGTAATCGGATTTACTGCGAATTTCTTTAGGGCCTTCTTTTTAAAATCTCAGTACACACCTCAGAGCAGTCTGAGAAGCATCTTCTTCTATTTTTGATATAAAGACATGTCACATGTGCTAGATCATTGTACGTTTCAAACCTCCACTGGCCATGAGCTGGAAAAATTTCACATGCACGTGAAACTATAGACTTTATGTGGTAATGCTGGGTACTTAGTTCTTACTTTTCTAATCAATTAAATTTTTTAAAGATCCTTGAAGCTTGAAAGGACTAAATTTTTAAAAAAGAGTTTAAGTAATTTTACTTTTTGGAATTTAGACATACAATGAAAGAGAATACATCCGGCTATTAAAACTCTTTTTTGATTATTTTTCGACAGGATAAATTTTATACCTTATCCTTAAATTTTCTTGATATTTCTTATTAAAAAAAAATAATTAAAAATAAAGAACTTAACAAAAATTTTTTAACTGTCTCTCTTTGAACTAAATTACACACAATGGACTTCAAAGTATTTAAAAAAATTAAATTGATGAGAAAATGAAAAAAAACTGAGTATGCAACATTACTGTATAAAATCCATAGCTTCACGTGGATAACAAAAAAGTTGAATTTTGTCACACGGTGTAACCAGAGTGATGACAACATAGACCGATCGTTAAAGCCTGCTGATTATTGTCGAGATATAGGTAACTTGATCAGCGGTCACTCATCGGCAGGCAATGACAAACCTCTGAGTGTATTTCGGCCATGGAAAAGCTTCTCATGAAAAACCGATTGCCGTTCGGAGTCGGCTTGAAACTGTAGGTCCCTCCATCTGAGGAACAACATCAACACGCATGCCACAAAAAGGAGGAGGAGCTCGGCCAAACATCCAACAGAAGTGTACGCGCCAAGTATTTATTTATTTTTTTTTTGAACTTGATCGTTTGAACGAAGTTCCACCAGAATTGTAGCGAACCATTAGAAGCACAGCCGAGCCATAAGCTTCAGTCGCAAAGCGCATTTGCTTGCCGAACATTTTCTTGCAAATGTAGAGAGAGCTCTTTATCGTCTCGAACGTATTTAATCTCCTAAGATACTGACCATTTAGAAAAGGAAACTTGAAGATAAGAAAAAAGGTGATACGAGTACTATATCTGCGATCTTTGTGGTATTTATATTAAGTCCACGACACAACTCTATGCAATCAGCGTCTATGAACTTATTTCCTTGACCTCTTAACAGAATTACTGCGGACAGCGGGTAGACGGGTACCCGCTGTCAAAATTAGAACACATTTAAGGGTCCGGCGCTCGAAGTGCAACCAATTAAAAGGGTCATAAATTTAGTTTAGAAAATTACTTTTATTCAATTCAAATTAAAAAATGTTGTAAATATGTAATACAAAATTAAGAATCAATTTACTTTTGCTCGATATGACCACTTTTTGCCTTGACTATGCCTTGCCTTCAGACGGTCCAGAAACGAATTGTAAACTGCCAGAATGTGACTTGCAAGTATTTTGGCCCATTGGTGAGCGCCCATCTGCGGTTATAGCGGCCCCGACTATTACCTGTGTCGGGTGCTGCCTCCTGGTGGGCTATCGATTACTCATATTCTCGTATGAGCGATCAGTAAAATAAACCCTATCGTTTTGAGAGCTTACGAATTGCTCAATTTGAAAAATTTTTTCGTCAGAAAGCACGATGTTCGGAAATTGATCGTTTCGGCCAAGCGAAGTAACTCCTTCGCTCTCTCAAGTCTGACTTGTTGCTGCTTTGGTGTGAGAACATGCGCCTTTTGGAACTTGTAAGTTACTTGCATGCTTTGAGAATTCGTGCCGTCGGTTATTTTTACGGCGATGACAATTTAATTGCTTACAAGAAACAGCAGACAAAAAAAAAAAAAAAAAACAAATAAAAAGCAAATAATATTAGATTTGAACAAAAAACCAGCAAAATATCAATCATTTGTTGTTGTTTTTTTGCTCCATAAATATAGCAAACGAAACGATTTCACTACAAAATTAATTTTTTTGAAACCACAAAATGTCCCCAAAAATCATGAAAACCGTCCCGTCGCAATAGTGTTTAACCGACCAAATTTTCCTTCAGAAATGGATTAGCTGTTCACCACTGTTTCGGGCCTTAGTGCTTTTTGAAGGATCCTCCTGATCATATAACCACGCAGCCAGAATTTGATTACTAGGTCGACTTTTTACCTAGTTTTATGCTACTAATTTGTGATGCTAACAGGAGAGATCTATTTTCTTACTTCGAATGTTAATTAGTTACTATTGATTTCGCTTAACGTTTAATGCTGCACTTCTAATAGGGCGATTGAGGCGTGCAGTTTCTGAGAAACATGCATATCTACATACAAATCCATCAATTTCCACAAATACGTTACAAAATAGCAAATTCATTTGTTTTAATTAAGTTTAGTGGTAGCATCAGTATGAACTTTTTATGCGCCCTCCTCACCCAACTACTCTCAACGCCGGTCGACCGTATATAATTAATTTTATGCTACATTGGCTATTTGTATTTTATGTTCATACAAAAAAAAATTGTCATCAATGAAAATCAACGCAATTTCGTGTCACAAAAGTGAGCCATTTCCACTTGAAAAGAAGAAGACTAATAAACAAAGAAAACACACAAAAATAGAGCTCAGCAAATAAAATTCCGATAATAAAATAAAGTCGAATAAATTACAAAAATTGTTGTTAATCTGGGCAACAAATTGCTCGACTAAGCATGCCAAAATAATCCAATAGATCCATACGTATTCATTTGTGTACGGGCGTGTATGTACATACACACAAATACCGACGTAGTTAGTAAGCTATGAGATATACAAAAACATGTCATTCGACCACTAATTCAGTTTTATCACAAAGCTGTCATTTAACAGTGGATTTTGGCCATTAATTACGAGTAACTCTGATTGTAGTTGTTGTCACAATGTACGAGTATGTATGGGAGAGTATAATATATAGTAATATGGTGTGTACCAGAAATTCCAACTTGCTCAATTAAACCGCATTGCAAATACCGAAGCATTATTTGAGATTATTTGTTAAAGAGAGGAGTTCTAAACTGGGTTCAATTATAAAAATAAGGTAATAGAGAATATAACAGTTATTTGCATGATGGAAAGAATAATGAGATGGCGCCTATCGTGGTCCCGTTACTTTGCTCTCAGCGAATTTGACAACGAGTTACGTGATTTTAGCTCCAGTATAGCCAGATTACCATTTTCGTAACTTGATTTAGCACTTTGTTTTGTTATTTAGTCTCGGAGTTTTAGTTCTTTCTTCATGACATTTTGCCTGTTCTAATTAAAATGTAATGTTTATAATTCTGTAAAATAAACATTTTTTAATAATTAGTTAAATAATTCACTCAGTTTTATTTAGCTTTACTTTTTTTAACATCTGGTGGCATTGCCCGCGATTGCAGGTGTTGTGGTGGTTCTTCGGCAGTCAAATCTCTCTCTCGCTACTGCACTGTTTCCTAGCTTTGGATATAAAAACGCACTAAAATGCCCATTTAAAGAAAATCAAACACCAAATTTTTATTGAATCACTTAAAGAACTTTGTATGCGTGACAAATTGTCTTTAGAATGTGCATTTTTTTTTTTAATAAATGTGTTATGCTTATGTACGTACCATTTAATTTATGAGTTTTTTTTTGTTAAGCGAGATTCTTTTGTTAAGGGAAGGACTTATTTGCTATATTTGAGGTTATGTAACTAGATAAGGTACTCTTTTTGTAAAAATGTCAGTATGGTTTCTTTAGTATTTTCTGGTATTTTGTGGCTTATTTTTACAATGAATACACCTCTTAATGCCCTATGTCCCACTAAGGATTGATGGCCGAAAGAAACGATTACACCTCTATGGTTTTAATCCGCATTCAGTAAATTCAAACGCCTTTTAAAATGTGTAAAAAGGTTTTCAATCTTAAGAAGAGTTGAGAGAGGGACATTTAATATTCTTGCATAATCTTAAAAGGAGCACAAAATTAAATTCACACTTTCAAAATATCAAATTTTATAAGAACCAACTAATTTTCATTAGCACTAAAATCTTCTGAGAGTGGCCTTATTTAATCTTCTTTTGTTTTTTTTAACTTAAAGTTTCGGTAGCTTTAAATTTAAGAAAAAAAAAGAAACAAACACGAAACTTCAAAATTTTCGCATTTTCGGTATAAAAAAGCACTAAATTTATTGCGAAGAGCAAATGGTTGGCAATACTGCACAAGTCGAAAAAATGTGACGTCACACACTCTCTGATGGGGCCTATCTTCTTTCTATCATGCTTGGGTTATTTGTGTACTCAAATATACTCGTATTCTTGTATGTACGCGTATATTTCTGTTTATACAGCGAAAGAGGGTTTTTTACTCTCTACAATTAACAAATCTCTCCATCCTATAAAACAAATTACCAAAAGAGTTCACTAACCAATAACAATGCGCAAAATGCTCCACTTGTACAGGACTTTTTGTATTTTAAAGCTTATCTCTCTTGAAAGGTGTTTTTCAAAATTAATTTTCAAACTGCAAAAAATCTAAAATGACTCATATATTTACTTTGAAACGTTTACTATCACTTTGCATTAATCGAGAACATCAGTTATTTGCTATTACTATTAAATTTTTGAGAATAAAATGAGCATTTTTCCAAAAAATTACTGTTTGTGTATATGTTGGCTGTGTGCAAAACTCCAATAAGCTGGATAAACGGGAATTATCAGGCGAAGCACCAATGAAAAGCGTATGCACTCTAAATTCTATATTTGCCCTTTTGTTATTGTGTTGCTCGCTAATCATTTTTGCATACTTTCCCTTAACGACAGAGCAGCGCAGACTGTATTCTTATTTCACAAACACCGTTTCTCTCTTTACAGTTCAAATCACCAATTAGAGACACTCATTATTCGCGTTTCCAGTCGATAGAAGATATAAAACAAAATTCGCGGACAGAACTGAAGCCGATTTCAGGAAATACGGTACATGTCGTGAAAAAAGTGTTATAAAAAAACACTTAAAAAATATTATCTAAGAATACTGCGCGTAAAAGAATTGGCAGAAGAAGGAAAATAAGAGCATGCTACGCCGAAGTACAATGGAGAAAATAATAAGTTGTGGCCAATATCAGACCGTTAGCCGGCTCTCAGCGAATTTGACAAAGTTAGTTGCCGCCTGAACAACGATTGATTGGACGAGTGCGTGTGAGAACGATCGTGCAGAATTCGGCTGGCGAATCAGCCCATGACGTGGCAGATTAAGTTCCCCTCACAATTTTGTTTTTCGCCATAGTTATTGGCCAAACCGAATACAGAAATCTATCATCCTTGGGTGGCACCTATCGTGGTACCGCTACTTTGCTCTCAGCGAATTTGTATTCAAAGGTCTGCCTGTGTTGGTGAAGTTTTTTTTTGAAATGTGGAATCTTTATGAAACTATCAATTAAACAGGATGCGCGATAGAACCGAAAGGGATTGTATGTAAGAAGACTGGCTGAGTTAGGAAACTTAGCTGAACTTAACGGCAGAAGTACGTTATTATTTCAAACGTCATCTGCACTTCTAGTGCGCGAAAAAAGTAGTAGAAATTTTGTATATTTTGGGCATGACACAAACTAGCCAGAGCTTGATTTGCTTACAAATACAAATTCTGCGATGAAATATAAAGACAAGCTTCGAACGAAAGAAAATTTCATTTAGATGGCTGAGACTGAAATTACAAATATTGGGGATCTAATTTTTCAAATAATATGCCAAATATGAAATTATAAAGGTAGCTCGCTTATGTTGTGTATAGACTTATGAAATAGAAACCAATTAGATTCATTTCTACCGAAATGCAGTCTATTATTATTATTATTAGAAGGCCATTACGCACTGCGACCAGAGCTGATCTATTGTGAAAGGCCTATTTTGTAACCCTAGAGTTTTAGGCTTTTTAGAAATTTTAGCACAGTTTTGGGTTTGTTGTTCCAAAGATTGCATGGAGATACTACGATACCACCAAGGTGGTGAAGTCTTTGTCGAAATGCAGTCTAAGATCACGTGCGAATATTTGATTTGAACACAAAATAAGTACTTAAGTTATTTACTTTTTAAGTTTTTTTCCATTTTCTTTTGTTCTGTTACTAACGAAATAGCTTTCGCTTTTAGAATCAGAGAACTGAATTGACATTCGAAAGAATTGACATCTATAGTAAAAGCACATCCATGGTAGATACATACATAGGGACTGTAGCACTTCCTTTAAGCGTGAAATTTATCATCAGCTATAACTTTGAAGGCATGAGTGCAAGCAGATTTAAAAGTCGGTGCTTATAATAGAAGTGGTGCTTTAAGTATTTACAGAGTAAAGTAGATTGCATTTATATATTTGACATACTTTGCTAACACGCATGAAGATTAATAAAAAAACAAACAAAAAAAAATATATATGTATATATACATATATACTAGGGCGGGTCGATTTAAAAATCGCTCATTGCTGTGCGAAAATCGTATTCTAGGGATCAAAATAAGAAACTTTGCCGATGGGCGATTTTTTTGCCTCCCCACAAATCGACCCGGCCTAATATATCTATACATATATATAATAGCTGGGCCAAACACCTAACAGATGCTGCATTTAAGAACGCGCTCTACAGTAAAATGGAATTATTACTAAGTTTAGTAGCCGACGATGCATGTGAGTCAAAAACTGATAATTTTTTATTAAATTTAAGAAAAAAAAACCGCGCAAAGCTTAAAAGAAGGACATATTTTGTAAGAAGTTTATTATTAAAACGAAAAATACCGAAAAATAAATTTTTTTTAAACAAGGAGGATATATTTTTTTCTCTTTTTCGAATGAATTGGTCCACTTTAGAGGTAAGTTTTTGATATCCAGTTGAATCAGTTTTTAATAAAATCATTTTATGAAGTGTTTAAAATCCGCCTTAACTCCATTTTGGTTAACTGCAAGGACCGGTCCTTGTGGGAAATTATTAGAAAAATGTTTATACATTACATTATGGAAGTTATATATAAGCAGGGCCACTTTCCGGCAGCTTTCGGATCGCTTTGATATTGCTAAGGGAGCTGCGCATTATCTTTTCAACAAAACAAAGCATTTTACATATTGAAAAGCGAAATAAAATGCCCATCTGTTGAAGAGCAACAAACAATTATGACTGAGTTCGAAAACAGCAGAGAAAACCCGTTTCCCTTTGTATTTGGTTGCTTAGATTGAACACACTTTACTATATCTACTTCCCGCTGGGCGATGTTCCTGTCGATCTTAATGTCTTTATTAACTTTTTTTATTTCTTCCACAACCTTATTCCAGAGGACGCTCTTCTTCCTCCTTCCCGAGGAGAACTTGCTTTCCATGCTCAGTCTTACTCTGAGCAGCAATTTCACTTCGGAAGTACTAAAATAATCGCTAAAACAAAGAAAAATATAATGAAATATAGTTTAACTATCGTGTTTTCAATATATTTTTTCATAATCAAGCTATCATTTTATAATTAAGATAACATTTTATAGTGATATTCTTTAACATATTGGCCTTTGAGTGTGCCTCAAATTTTGAAGTGTTTTCCAATAACAGGTGTTATTTTGAATAGTCCGCTATTTCGATAGATGTCACTTTTGAAGCTCTCATTTTTTGCTATTTGACAAGTAGAAACTACGCCATTAATAAAAATGGAACGATACACGCTTAAATAACGCATTGAAATTATTAAAATTCACTATAAAAATGGTAGAAATTTGTCAGAGACGTTTCGTAAAACTCGAACATTTTTGGGTCATCGTGAAGCACTTTGTCGGACCGCAATACAGAAATTGGTGAACAAATTCGAGCTGTTAGGACAAGTTAGTGATGTGAAGAATAAAACCCGTGCACGTCGCTCAAGAACAGCCGAAAATATTGCTGTTATAGCCAAAAGTGTTCAAGAAAAGCGGAGTAACTTATTTTAATGAAAAATTTTTGTCTGGTTGATTTCAATTGATTACAAGAGGCTGTACATTCCACGGCGCAAGTTAAATGTGCCACGTTTGAGCAGCTGTAGCGCCGGCATTTTTTTTTTTTTTTAAGTTTGTATATTCTTTTAAGTATGAGTATTTATATGTAATAAATACTCTCAGTGTTTCGCCCAAAATGATTGAAAAACTTTTTGTCTGGAGGAGCTGCCCCTCTTAAGTTAAGTACATAGTTGACTTTGAGACTCGCAAAAGGCGACAATACTGGTGATTATATTAAAAAGGAAACGTGTCTAGTTAACAAAATAAGTTTCTATGAAGATTCCCAAGTATACGAGTATTTTTTCGGCATTCCAGAAAATGTTTAAGAAATTTCGTCTGTTCACAATTATTGAGGGGACCACGGATAGAAGTCAATTATAAAAGTCATGATATCGAAATAATAATGAAATTAAATAAACAAAACTTTCTTGTACCAGGCAAGAAAGAGAGTAACTTGCCAAACCATTCAGGAGTATCTGATAGAGACCGAAAAATTGTCCTAAAGTATTAGAATTCAGGGTATTTTAATATATGTATATAACCACTCAATTGTAAAGTGTATTCGGCTGAAAACAGAATGGAGCCACCCTCTTACCAAGACACAATTAGTAGGCTTAAAAATTATAAGAGCTGTAGTACCGATTTTTTATTGATATATTTATGATTTTTATAGACTTCAAACAAGCGTTTAACAAACTTAATCGAAAACATATTGAACATCATTTAAAGGTGTTGGGCATACCTTGTAAACTAGTACGTCTGATTGGCATTACTTTAACAAACACTTGGGCAAATGAAAGTATCCAAGATAATGCCACCGACCGTCTTGAAGTGATGCCAGGTGTAAAACAAGGAGATGCGCTTTCTTCCTGCTTTTCAACCACGTTGTTATAGCTTATATAGATCCCGGAGGTGC
This sequence comes from Anastrepha fraterculus, assembly GCA_037575425.1. Classification (NCBI taxonomy): domain Eukaryota; kingdom Metazoa; phylum Arthropoda; class Insecta; order Diptera; family Tephritidae; genus Anastrepha; species Anastrepha fraterculus. The sequence goes on along the minus strand of JAYXIM010013029.1, from coordinate 38,000 downwards.
AATTTCTTGCAAATCTACACAAATGTGTGCCTATGCGGATGGCATCGTAATTATAGCCAGAAACAAAAAGGCTGTGCAAGAAACATTTATGTGTCTAGAATCATCTGTTAGGAAGGTGCAGCGCGTAGTCAACGAATTTAGGTAACTTGGAGTTCTGTCTACCGAAAAGTATAGTATAAAACAAAAGCGTCTGCTTTGGTTTGCAAAACCAATTTCATTTAAAAACTGACAGATAGTTTGTGACGTTGCTAGTTTGCGCATTTTGCAACCAGTACCATACATTTGCGTTATTAGATGGGTGCCACTAATATAAAGGATGGTTAAATTTCAAGGGCCGATGTTGAATGTGAACCACACCTAAACGTCAACGACACCGTTGGACTTCTTTCTTTGGGGTCATTTGAAAGAAAAGGTGTACGCCGATAAGTCAGCAACAATCCAAGAGCTAAAAGATGAGTTAATTCGGCACATTAAAGGCATAGAACCTCAATTATGCCTCAGCGTCATCGAAAATTTGGACCATCGGATGGAGGTGTGCCGTCGATGTCGCGGCGGCCATTTGGCCGATATTTTGTTCCATACGTAATTGAGTCACACCAATATTATCTTAATAAAGAGAAATGACAATAATTTCCTAAAAAGATTGTATTTTATTGAAAATCAACACCGGCCCTTGAAACTTAACCACCCTTTATTATATTAAGTTTTTTAAAATTCACTTTGCCAACTTTAATAATTATATTATATAATTTATATAATTATAATATATAACTTTTTTCTAAACCATAATATTTAGCATAGCTAAGCGCTTTTACATACTTTCTCATGGCGATCGAGCAACTATAATTTTCGTTAATTGAAAAATAAGTTGAATTTTTGCATCTGATAGTTTTTCTTGGATTTGATGCAATAAGTCTGTCTAATGCAATGACCTAATTTAGAATAGCAAGATATTTACCTTGAATTATATTTTATTTTATCATCATATTTACGGCGTTTTTCTTCTGTATTCACCAATTACTGCTGTTATTGAAGGAATGACAAAAAAAAAACGGGTACATTGAAGTAACAAGAATAAATTTATTGTATTTCTTCTCTGAGATAAGTATCATACATCGTATATGTGCATACATATGTATGTACATCCATCCGCACGTACTTTTGTAAGCGCATGAGCATATAGTACACTTAAATGGATTATACGTGTAGTGGATCTTACCAAAATCATTGAGTATATATTGCGCTGGGTGCTATGTAGATGAAAAGAGAGCAGAAGAGCGTGAATAAATAACAACAGAGAGATTGATTGAGAACACCAAAGCGGTTAATTGGTGCACCGCAGCTGAAGTAAACAAAAGTAATAAAGCATTTATTTTACCCCAAATATTTTAAATTAAATTATGTTTGAATGTTAGAATTATTTACTTTAAAACGCGTCGCATGACCATGAACTTGATGTGATTTTAATGCGTTCACAAGCGAAGCTGATTACAAAATGAGGTGAAAGAGATGTGAGATAATTGAGGCGTGAGTACTCTGAAGGTGAGCGTGAGGGTGTGTGTGATGTGTGAATTGTAAATTATTCGCATGCACGACATTGGGTGTAGCCGTAGTTAAATAAATTATACTAAATGCTGATACAGTTGAATCTCTTTGAACGCAACTAAATTTTAATAACTGCAGATAGCGGTAATTGCTAATAGAGAAAAGTTGCATTCATTTCACGGACGTAACGTATAAAGAACGTCAACTATTCAGTGCATTCATATTTTATTGATATATTCAAAAATAGTATAATTTCATACAAAAATTCGAGAGGTGCCTTTTATGTGTCGGGATTACAGAACAAAAACAAATTTTAATCATCGAAAATCACTTTATTGTTTTTCAAAATATTCTCCATGAAGATCTACACACTTTTGCATGCGTTTGAACCAATTGTTGAAGCACTTTTGCCACTCTGAATGAGGTACCTCCAAAACATGCATTCTGAATGCCGCAACCGCTTCTTCAGGTGTCGAAAAACGTTGACCTCTCAGTTTGTTTTTTACGTACGGGAATAAAGAGAAGTCATTCGGTGCCAAGTCAGAACTATACGGCGGATGACCCATTAATTCGATGTTTTGGGTGCTCAAAAATGCAGTTGTTTGAGCCGATGTGTGAGAGCTCGCATTGTCCTGGTGAAGAGTGATCCGTCTTTGACGATTGGTTTTCCTAATTTCTTGGAAGACAACTGGAAAATAAATGGTTGTGTACCACTCAGAATTTACTGTTCTGCGTTGTTCTAGTGGTACGGTTGCGACATGTCCAGTTTTTCCGAAAAAACAGGCGACCATTTGCTTGGAAGTGCTTCGTGCGCGAACAACGTTTGTTGGATTTGGCTCATCTTGAAACACCCATACAGTCGACTGCTGTTTACTTTCGGGCTCATACGCGTAAATCTATGATTAATCACCTGTCACGATGTCATAGACGTGTTTCAAAGCCCCGCGATCGTATTTTTTGAGCATTTCCTTCGACCAATCGACACGAGCCTTTTTTTGAGCGATTGACAAATTGTGTGGGATCCAACGCGAACAAATTTTTTTGACAGTCAAATGTTTATGCAATATTGAATGTATGCTGGCCCCACTAATGCCTAAGATTGTCTCAATCTCACGATAGGTCACATGACGATGTTGCAATATCAGTTCGCGCACAGCATCAATGGTTTTCGGAACAACAACTGATTTTGGACGACCTTCACGAAATTCGTCTTGGAGTGAACTACGACCACGATTGAATTCACCATACCATCGATAAACACTGGTCCTTGATGGAGCTTCATCGCCAAAAAATGAATTAAGTTCATCCATGCAATGTTGCTGAGTTATTCCACGTCGAAAGTTGTAAAAAATAATTGCACGAAAATGTTCACGATTTAATTCCATTTTTGGACCGAGATGAATCTTTTAAGTCACTGTAAACAACACAAATAGAGCTGGTATTTCAAAACGTTCTGAGTACGTAAAAGCCAAAAAATGTCAAACTTTGCGATACAGCTGTCAGTTGCCATATTGCAACACCAGGGTTGTCAAATCCCGAAATATAAAAGTTAGTATAGTTAGACCAAAGTAGCACTTGTTACAAAAAAATTTTCCGTTGGATTTGAAAGCTGACATTATTATCGGTGTTAATGATGGTTCCAAATAAACGAAGATTTGAAGTAGGAGTTTTGAAGTAGAATTATAGCTTTCAACAATGACGTGGGCGTCGATACGCGAGTTCAGTGACAGTTTTTTTGATTACAAAAAAATAATAAGCACTCCGAAAACAGAAAATCAGAAAAATAGCCAAAACTGCTCAGAATGTTCAGGTGCCATCGTTTGTCGTTTTTCTGTTAAAATCATAATGTCTAAAATTGTTGTACTCTGCCATTAAATATGCTAAGGTTCCAAAGTGTGTTAAAGTGAGATAAGAATCTCGAAGAAATTGACTTGCATGCCAACCTGGTTTGGTGTGACAATTATCGCAAGTGGGAAACAGAAGAAGGCATTCTGAAGCTTGATGAAAAGTGGAATGCCTGAGTAGACACATATGTGTGCATATATATTTATCATGCACTTAAAAAGTAACGAGATTTTCCAATTTAACGAATAGGGTTTGTCAGTTATTGTCAAAACCATTTTTTTCTTTTTTTTTTTGAGAGCAGTTAGTCTGATATGATGGTATGCCCCTAATAGTTTTGAATGCCACTTATTATTCTTATACAATCCGGTTCACTTGATTGGAGGTAATAATTTTTATGGAATAAAATGGTAACCGTATTTGATTTAGTAACACAAGGGACTCTGATAATTCAAGTGAAGACTGTACTTTGCTCGAAAATAAACATGCAACTAAAGGGTGATTTTTTAAGAGCTATAGGAAAGTTTTTCAAAAAAACACACGTAAAATTCAAAAAAGTTCCTGAAATATTTATTTAAATCGATAGTACAGTCCATATAATTTAATGTTTGAACATTATTTCATGCAAATGTTGACCGCGACTGCGCTTCAAATGATTCATCCGCTTAGTCCAATTTTGGCATACTCTTTCCAATGTTTCGGCCGGTATTTCACATATAAATTCTTTAATGTTGTCTTCCAATGCGTTAATTGAAGCAGATTTGTCTGAATAGACATGAGCTTTAACATATCCCCACAAAAAATAATCTAAAGGCGTTATATCGCACGATCTGGGTGGCCAATTGACAGGTCCCGAGCTTGAAAGAAAATGTTCACCGAACTCGCCTCTCAACAAGTCCATTGTTACGCGTGCTGTGTGTCATGTGGCACCGTCTTGCTGAAACCACATGCCATGCAAGTCAAGCTCTTGCATTTTGGGAAAAAAAAAGTTAGACATCATTTCACGGTAGCGCTCACAGTTACGTTACGATTCGCAACATCTTTGAAGAAGTACGGTCCAATGATACCTCCAGCCCATAAACCGCACCAAACTGTGACCTTTTCGGGATACATTGGTAGCTCTTGCAATTCTTCCTGCTGATCTTCACTCCAAAATCGACAATTCTGCTTATTTACGTACCCATTGATCCAAAAATGAGCTTCGTCGCTGAACACAAGTTTTCGATAAAAAAGTGGATCTTCGGCCAACTTTCCAAGAGCCCATTCACCAAAAATTCTGCGTTGCGGTAGGTCGTTCGGCTTCAATTCTTGCACCAGCAGTATTTTGCAAGGCTTCACACCTAAATCCTTTCGCAAAATTTTCCACGTTGTTGAGTTATAGAAGCCCAATTGCTGCGAACGGCGACGAATCGATAATTGATGGTCATCATTAACACTGGCCGACACAGCTGCGATATTTTCTTTAGTTCGCACTCTACGTAAGCGTTTTGGTGGTCTGATGTCCAATAATGTAAATTTGGTTCTAAATTTAGTCACAATAGCTCGAATAGCTGCTTACACCTGAGAGGGGCGTGCTAGATATGTGATAAGGGGTGTCAATACATGTGACATGCTTAGAAAAGGTAATTTGGAAACACTTATTTGAGTTCAGCGGTAGACGATTAAGGATACACCTGTTACTGAAATTATCTAAATCAATTTGCATCAATTCAGAATCGAGAGAACTAGTAATCGATGAATAAATTTTAACGTCGCACACTGGGAATTTTTGTACAGAGATGCGGAAAAAAGTATACATCCAAAAAAATATTATATTTTTACTACTATCGAAGTTGTATATATTTGTGTATGAAAAGAACATGTTTAGAAATTATTTTTTAAAAAAGATTTAAAAAACAATGTTTTTTAAAATTCATAAATTAAAATTTTTTTTTTATTAATATAAGCCAGCAAATATTTACGCACATGATACATGTAAGTTTATAATTCTGAATTACCCTCAAAATGTCAAAACAAAATTAAAAGTGTTTCGATATCATTATGCACACACTAGAAAGCGTTTAGTTATTATCATTGCCAAAAAATAATCAGTGGCGCCTGGTGGCACCTGCAATTGATTAAAACTGAAAGAGACGCTATTAAGCAACACGTTGATACTAGTTTTTGACCGTAGGTAAATGTAGCTCAACTTGCAGATCCAAGAATATGAAGGAATATGATTTTTTTTTTTTTTTTGTAAAATTATTTATAAATAGATAATCAAATGCTTCACAGCCTTTGTTCTTCCGGCTAAAATATATAAAAATATCGTACCCTAAATGAAAAATAAAAAATTGGAAGTCGGCTCAAGCAAAAGGAAAAAAAACCACCTTGGGCTTTGAAGTTTTTTCTTAGTCAGTTCAATACTATAAACAAATTATACTTTTGACATATCTATAAAAAAAAACTGTAAGTCGGAGTTTAGTAATTTTTTTTGATTTTATTGTTGGTTCTATTCTGGAATTTAGAAATACCATTAAACATTGCGTAGGTGGTATGTTGCAAATTTGACTTTCTTCCGCTAAATCCTCAGTGTGCGTCGTCCGCATCAATCAGGAATCTTGCTGATAAGAGGCAAGAGCAAATATCATTGATAAACAGAGCAAAATATACTTTCAACATAAGCAAACTATTAAGGAAAATACATCCAAATAAAAAAATCAAATCAACAAAAACAAATATCAGTAAAAACATAAAATATATTAAAATAAAGCACAGCAAAAATGCCAATAAAGGTCCACATATAGATGACTTTGTCTAGAAATTACAGTATACTCATACTTTAACCTTGAAAAGGTTAATGAAATTTTTGTTAGTCAATATTACTAAACGCCAAAAGACAATGTGCCGGCTAATTCTGTAATATCTGTCAAGAGGTTTATAGCCAAGTACAGATTTCCAAAACCACACTTATTATTAACCGGATCTGGCGCCGCGATACTTCTATCTTTTTCTCAGGGTGAAGCCTGCACTTAAGTGGTTGCATACGTCCAGCAGCGTCAAAAATGGGCTGAAAGAGGAACTGTTTCTAGAAGGGATAATAATAAAAATAAATATAAAAAACCTTTATACACTGTCTATTTGTGCTCAAACTTTATGATAAAATTTATTTGAATTTCTCTTTATAAAAATTAGTATTTAAAAAATCACGTGTAACTAAAGTACAATAGAAAAAAAGTTACTCAATGGTCTGCATCATTTCTCCTTGAAATGTTGATGGATCTGTAAAAAGTAAAAAAATTCTTGTAAAATAAAGTAAAATTTCGAAAATTTTTGCAATTTACGGCATTTAAAAAAGAAAGTATGTTTTTACGTCATAAATGTCTCACTTTAATTATGTTTATACAATTTTTTACTAAAAGTATCAAAAATAAAATCTATAGAGAAAGCACTTTCGAATATTAAACAAAAAAAAACACATCAAAAAATATTAAGAACTGTATGAGTTATCATGCAGACTGTGCCGGAAAAAGTAGTTTCGGGAAAAACGAGCGGACCACTCTCTACCTAATTAATTGGCTGTAGAAGCTATAATATTGAGAAATTCGGCATGAAAATTTCACAGTATACGAGGTGTGTTCAAAAAGTATCGCGAATTTTGAATTTTCGCAGGTTACGTATATTCGAATTTCGATTTTTTTGTGGCGATATGTTGGTACTCATGTCTCTCACTCAAGCCGACGAGTTCGCCCATTTTTAATGTTCAGTTAATTGTTGACAGCTGCTTTGCTTGCACGTGTTACGGCTCGTCTTCGATTTTTACCTATTCAAAAAGATGAATCAAAGAGCCTGTATCAAATTTTGTGTGAAAAACGAAATTAAGTGCGCGGCTGCATTCCGAATGTTGACTGTGTGATACGGAGAAGCTACTTTGGACCAAAGCAACGTTTATCGGTGGTACAAATGGTCTCAGAAGGCTGAAAAGATGTGAACGACGAAAAGCGTGCCGAACGCCCGAGCAATTCAACAACAGACGAAAAAATTGATGAAGTGGAAGTGAAGAAAATGGTATTGGCCAATCGTCGAGTCCCCGTTAGAGAAGTTGCTGAGGACCTACACATTTCGATTTGATCGTGCCATTAGATTTTTTTCAATGATTTGCGCATGAGACGGATCGCCATAAAAGTCGTACCAAAACTGCTCAATTTCGACCAAAAGCAACATCGCATGAACATTGCTAATGAGATGTTGGACTCTGTCCGCGACGACCCAAATTTGCTCCAGAGGGTCATAACTGGTGACGAATCGTGCGTTTATGGTCATGATGTGGAAACCAAAGCGCAATCATCTCAATGGAAGCTGCCGCACGAACGAATACCGAAAAAAGCGCGCCAAGTTCGGTCGTATGTAAAAGGTTTGCATACCGTTTCCTTCGATTGCAGGGGCGTTGTGCATCATGAGTTCTTGCCACAGGGTAAAACGGTCAATAAGGAATATGACCTGCAAGTTATGCGCAATTTGCGCAAAACAATCCACCAGCAACACCCGGATTTGTGGAAGAACAAAAATTGGTTCTTGCATCACGATAACGCCCCTGCTCACACATCGTTGCTTGTTCGCGACTTTTTGGCCAAAAAACAGCACACTAATGACAGCCACAGCCACAGCCACCGTATTCCCCAGATCTGGCCCCCTGTGACTTTTTCTTGTTCCCGAAATTGGAGAGGCCCATGAAAGGGCGACGCTACACTACGATGGACGAGAAAAAGACGGCATCGAATAAGGAGCTGAACAAGATGAAAAACTGATTTTTTTAAGTGCTTGGAAGATTGGAAAAAACGTTGGCACAAGTGCAGAATATCTCATGAGGATAACTTTGAAGGGGACACAATAGATATTAATGAATAAATAAATAATTTTTGAAAAAACACAAAATTCGCGATACTTTTTGAACACACCTCGTATTTTTAAGATACTATACTATACTTTCGAAATATCGAGAAAAAATCGTTTTTTTTGAAAATATTGGACTTAATTGAACGTGATTTGAGTTTGCAGAAGCTGCAAGAGAAAGCAGTCCTGCTCTTGAAAAAGTGTGCAGAAATTGATGCATTCAATGTTTTTGTTGTCATCAAAACAAGTCCTGGCAATTGAATCAACAACTACAGCCGATAAAAATGGCTCCAACCACTTCGACATCACAAGCAATTGCTGTATTTTGATACTTAATTGTATCTGCATCAGCAACCAGAATAGTTTTCAAACTATCGACAGCGAAATTTGGCCAACAGAGGACGCCACAGACTCAAAGGTAAGAACAACGGTAGGTGCACTTACTGGCTGAAGCCTGTATGCCTCGTGAGGTCGAATGAAATCTCAAATATTCTATGACTCCAAAGGTTCATCAGAAAACACGTGAAGAAAATAGTGTTTCGAAGCAAGTGAAATAATTTTAAACACCACTGAAGTTTTTGAAACAATTTTTTTCTGATCAACTCAACGATATAGTTTTTGATGAAACTAATCGAACAGACATAAATACGCAATATGATAACCTCAATATACATATAACCTGGCGCTTATATAAAAATATCTTAAATTTTTGTGCTGTGTGTTTTCAATTTTCAATAGCTTAACATAGAGAAGCACTGGATCGAATCTGGTACGGGGATGCTTGAAGAAGCTGTGACAATAAGAATATATATATGTATGTGTATATATAATTGGCGCGTACACCCTTTTTGGGTGTTTGGCCGAGCTCCTCCATCTATTTGTGGTGTGCGTCTTGATGTTATTCCACAAATGGAATATTATATTTGGCATTTCCCGATGGAAGCAACCGCATCGAAAATGGTGACTAAAAGAAATTTGTATCCATAATTGATAAACAGTGAACAGAGTTCTGTGCTTATAATCTAAACTGGCTCCAGTGAAACCATTACTGTTTATTGCACACTCGTAAAACGCACTTGTTTTACTTTTTACGTCGCATTGGCAAGCCCATTTGCAGATTGGCTTTAGTTCACTTGTGTCTGGCTTCAAAATCAATAAACATTTTGAGAAATACTTTTCAAACTTGAGTTTCTTACACGAAATTTTTACGGAAATAAAAATTTCCAAAGCAAAAGCTCCGCTTTGGTAACTTCTTCGTTAAAGAGTTAAGGTTTGAAGCGAAAGCCCACATCGTGAACTGGGCTTGCGTTGACGTAGAACTACTAACTTTGAAAAAATATGCGAAATATGATGTAGAAATAGGAAGTTTTATTTTTGTAAACAAAGTAAATTTGTTTTATTTGAGGCTTCTTTGCAAGCTATTGCTATTTTATAGCCTTAGCTTTACGCTTACCAGTGTGAGTAGAAATAAAATCAAACTGCCACGCGATGTCAGCTTAATGCAAAGTTAATATGATTAAGACTAGACAGATGTATGGGTGGACCCAAATAAAGGGTGTTTTATATATGCAGCTACGGACTTTCCAAGCAAACTGGAACTAAAAAATTATAAATATTTTAAAATAGTTGTATTTAAGAAACAACAACATAGAAGTGAATGAAAAGTGCAAAATACATTTAATATCTGACAGCGAGCGACAGCCCGAAGATGTAGGGAATGAAATGATGAATTACAAATTGCATGATAGAAGTGTTTATTTTTTAATATAATTGACATAACTTTATGAAATTACAAAAAGTAGTTAATAGCTAGTAATTGTGTAATATTTTGTATGCTTATTTGACTGTACATGCACGCGAAGCGCCTGCGATTTCCTGCAGAAAAACTTCATATATAAAGCGACAGATACAAGTTAAGCTTCCCGATACGCTACCGATATGCGATCGGTGTTTATTTAACGGATGGGGTAGGTTTTTAAATATCTACTAAAATAATAAGTTACAGATTTGCAAAACTGATAAATAACTCACAAAAAAAAAATATGATTTTTTAAATAAATGGTAAAACGAAGCTTAATAATACAATAAATAAGTGTTAAGAAATATTCGTGTATAACTCTGCAGTTCATTATGTCTATAGATATCAAGGAAGCTAAAAAAAATATTGATATCAAATTAATAAAAAGCAATTAAAATTTGTGCTGCAAGTGAAATACATTTAAGAAATACATAAAAGTAGTAAAAAAATTACAGCCAAAAATGTCATTAATTGAATAAAAAAATATTAAAAAATAACAAATTTATTATTAAAAAATTGCATTAATTGCAAAAAATCAATAGTTAAAATTGATACACTGCATGAAAATAAAAAAATATTAAAATGTATAAATATATGATTCAACATTGTGCGTGAAGAAATAAAAAACATTAAAATTAATAAACTTAAAATTAAAAAAAAATGTGTTGTTGTAATAATACTAATATACTTAAAAAAAATACAATATTAAAATTATGAAACTGTGAACTAAAGAATAAAAAATATTAAAATTACCGAGATTCAAAATAAAACTTTTGTTTCAAGCTCAACAATATTAATAATTAATAACAATATTCTTACAAAAAATATAGAAAAATAAAAAATGTTAATACTAAATAACTATCATAATAAAAATGTGTATTAAGGAGTAGAAAACAATAAAATTAGCAAGCCTCAAATTAAAAAATATTTATTAACATTTAAAAAATTAAGAATTCAAATGAAAATACTTCCGAAAATATGAAAAAATATTAAAATTACGAAACTGGTAATAAAAATGTGCATTACAGGCTAAAAAATATTAGAATTATCGAGCTTAAAATTAAATAAAAATCTTTTAAATTTTACAAAATGAATAATGAAAACTAATGTACTTACGAAAAAAAAACAAAAACAAAAATATGTATACAGCGCACGCTCGATAACATGAACTAATTCAAACCAAGGCAGTTCACGTTAACAAAAGTGTTCACGTTTTGGAATGCCCAAAAAGGCTAAGCAAATATATTTTGTCACATTTAAATTCACGTTCTATTCTTGTTTTCGTTACATATTAATTGAAAATTAAGTCATACGATGGTTTTATTTAAAGAAATCAGTCATCTTTTTTTGTATCTTCTGTTTCTCTAAAACTTGAAGCACAGCTTTCTCCCTTAATCGTCTTAGCACACTCATATCATTTTGAGCGACGTCTTCATGACCAGCCCATATTAACGCCTTGTTGAAAATTTCAACTGCTTCAGTCGGCTTAATTTTTTCCAGTTGCTCTGATCCGCTGTCATCATCGGATTCGTCCTCTTGTTGATGATCATCATCTGCATTGCCCTCCTCGATATCTTCGTTCCATTCATGAATGGCTGGTAACATGAATTCAATCTGAAATTTTTCATAAAAAAAAGTTTTTTCAATAACCCACATACATATTTTTGAGCATATCTGCGAACACGAACGAACCTCAGGATTTAAACTACTAAAAAAATCGATGGTGTTGCTCATCAAGGTGTGAAGTTCACCTCATTTTAAAACCGCCAACGGAACATTATCTTCGGGATCACCATTGTTTACCGCAAAATTTAAAATACTGTTCCAGCACTTAGCTAATGTTTCTTCACCAACACGAAACCAAGCCGAAACCAAAAGATTTATAACTGTTTTTAAGTTAATTTTTTTCAACGACTCGAGCAAATCTGACTTTGTCACTGCTATTGAAGCTTTCTGTAATGCAACTTAGTGATTTTTATTGCATTCTGATCCATCGGTTGAATGAGGGGAGTAACGTTTGGTGGCATAAACATTGCCGAAATTTGTTCATTCTCCGTTGTCAGTTCAGCTTTATTTGGGTGAGAAGGAGCGTTGTCGATTAGGAGGAGAGCTTTAATTGGTAAGGCTTTCTCCTTTAAAAACGATGTAACCTTAAAACCAAAAAGTTAACCTTAAAAATCGGACAAAACTTAAAAGGAATATTCACCTGTGGAACAAATGACTCATAAAACCATTGCTTGAAAATAGCCGACGTCATCCCGGTGGATTTCGAGCTCTTATAGTCGGTGGGACACTGAAAGTTTTTAAAGCAGCATGGATTCTTTGCCTTTCCAATTACCAAAAGCTTAAGCTTGTGGGATCCAGTGGCGTTTGAACAGCATAAAAACGTGATTCGCTGCTTCCCGGACTTTACCCCTGGGGCTCTCTTCTTCAAACTTGACGCGTACGTTTTCTCTGGCAAAAGTCTCCAGAATAACTGAACCAAGAATTATAGCTTTAAGTTTTTCTTTAAATGGATCCACTAGCTGAGGTTGCGAAGATAGTTTTTCGCCTGATATTTTAAGAAGACGAATACCGTACCTCTTCTTGAATCCTTGGAGCCATCCATCACTAGCGAAGAAGTTTGCTTCATTTTCTTTAAATTTTGCATGCCGTGTTTTTGCCTTTTTTTATCATCATTAGAGCACTTACTGGCCAGTTTTTATCTCGCATTCGGATAAACCAACGATAAAGACCTCTCTCCATTTTGGGCAACTCTGAAGAACGCAGTGTTTTTCTATTTCCAGGTCCACAATACGTGTTGTTTAGGCATTTTAAAATCACTTGCTTTTTCGCTTTAATGTTACAAATTGTTGATTGAACAACATTATATTTCTTTGCTAAAATCGTCACAAATTAGCCTTTTTAAAAAAGCCGAGAATTTTAGCCTTTTGTTTTAATGTCAAGCACACAGGTTTTTTAGAACTCATTTTCATCAGAAAACATAAGACGAAACACTCTTTATAAAACCAAAACCGCGACTGAAATAGTTTACACCTTACATGCAATTACGAATAAAATGCCTATTTTATAATTAGGGGATTCCCCAATTTCAGAATTAACTGAGATCAATGTAAATTACATTCAAATAATTGTAACGTTTATGTGCATGTTATAGAGCTTTTTGGGTTTGTAAAGTAAATAAATCTTAAGAGTTAAACATTTTTTATTGAAAAAACAACAATTATAATTAAAATAACATTTTCTATTAGTGTACATTTACAAAAAAATTACATCAGAAATTTCCATAAATGAATGAAATATACTAAAATTAATCTGAAAACTTGAAAAAAGTTACAATCTTTCAAAAGTTTTTCTTTGTTTTTGTTTGAAAACTCGAGCCAAGAAGTAACGAGAGCTTTGGTAATTCCTAAAACACTCAAGCTAGAAAGCCCAATTAACAGTCTGAGTTGCAACAGAATTAAGCTTCTCCTTACATTCCTGAGCAATAATTTAAGTTTGCTTTGCGCTCTCCAAAGCCTGTAGTGCAATCTGATTGTCACTGAAGTTTCCAATCTGTTTCCCTATCCATCTCCTCTCAATTATCCATTCTGCTACTTTCAGAATGACAAAAATTTCTGTTTGAAAACAAGTCGCCATTTCTCTCATAGCCTAAGGATACTTGTTACTATCATTTAAGTACCATCCGGCTTCAGATCCTATTTCGTTGGAATGAAAATTCACATCGATAAAGAAAATATCCGTGAAACCTCTTTGAATGCATTCTGGATTACTCCCTTTTTCCTGCAATGGAAATTTAATATTAAATTTCCTTCGAAATGAAACTATAGGTATAAGGTCGACCTTAGGAGCTTTAAGAACTTAACAATTATTAATATACAATTAATTAACAATTATTAGTTATTTACTAAATAATAACAAAATATTAATATTGGTAGTCTTGAAACTTAAAAAAAATTATTAATCTTTGAAAAATCAGTAATTAAAATAATAAAATCCCACCTAATGCATTATCAAAGTTGCCATCGCAGCAATGGTATATCCGAAGACTAAAAAACTTTCCCTCGTTTGGAACCGTCACCTACCGTGGAACCGCTTCCGCACTACTTCAGAGTGGCGTTCCATCTTCCTCATTAAAAAGTCTATACTTGTGTGCCTATGCCGATGGTCCGAATTATCTCCTCCCTTAATATGAATTGTTGCTGGCTTATCGACGTACACCTTTTCTTTCAAATTACCTCAAATAAAGAAGTCCAACGTGGTCAAATCACATGATCTTGGCGGCCAATTGACATCGCCACGACGTGAGATTATTCGGCCATCAAATTTTTCGCGCAAAAGAGCCATTGTTTCGTTAGCTGTGTGACAGGCGGCACCATATCTTCCAATTCGGGTCATAAAAAGTTCTTTATCATCTCACGATAGCGAACACTATTCACAGTAACTGCCTGACCGGCCTCATTTTGAAAAAAATACAGCCCAATGATGCCGCCGGGCCATAAACCGCACCAAACAGTCACTCTTTGTGAGTGCATTGGTTTTTCGGCAATCACTCTTGGATTATCATTCGCCCAAATGCGGTAATTCTGCTTATTGACGAATCCACTGAGGTGAAAATGTGCCTCATCACTGAAGATGAAGTGCGCGATATGCATTTTGATTTGAACGCCCGTTTTCATAATAAGTCTGAATAACTTTAACGCGTTGCTTGATTGTGTATCTTTCCATGATTCAAATTGAGCTAGTCTGAAATTAAAAAAATTTGAAATGAAATGCAGAAAAAATTTGACGTTTAGGTGTGGTTTGCATTCAACATCGGCCCTTAAAATTTAACCACCCTTTATTTGGGCCCAGAAATTTTGCCGTGGCTCCAGTCTTTAACCTGTTTTATGGTTACGTATTTGAGCAAGTTTGCGTGCTAACCTCTAATGGGATGTGCTTCTTGGTTAGAAGTATTTATTAGTTCCGTTTTCTTTGTGGGTGACGTGAATCTTGCCATGTTTCTGTCCATATCCTGACTGGTTAAGTTTTGCAGGAGCTTCTTCAAAGTTTCATGCTTTTATGACTGCGGTAATATCGTCCGCGTAACCGATTAGAAAGGTACTATCGTGTATTTCTTCTTTAAATAGCTCGTCATAGCTACTGTTCCAGAAGTCGAGCCCGAGAATTGATTCTTGTACCGCTCTAGATGTGACGTCTATACAACGAGAAGCCTCTGCGGCTTGATAGACGAGTTTTCAGTCTAGCAAGTAATTCCTCATAATGCACGGTAGATATGCCGGAATTTTGAACCTTTGCTCTAAACCGGCTAATATAATATAATATATCCACTTGTCTTACACTATTGAAAACGTTCCTTATATCTATGGTGGCAAAGAGGACTATCCTTTTGGATTGAATAGTGCCCCGTTGCGCTGCTCCTACGCTGTTTCTGACAGCTTCGATTGTCCCTATTGTAGACTTTCCGCGCTGTGTTGCTAATAGTCCTCCGGCGTTATTTATGGCGACGATCAGCCCAGGCTTAAGCAGTCTTTCAAGTAGCTTCCCTGCTGTGCCGAGCATACATAATGGTCGATATGCTGATGAGAGATGGGGGTTGCCTTTCCCCTTGCTTATTAGCAGGAGGTGCTCTTTCCAGATTTCTGGTAAAATTCCATCGCTTAGACAGGCCTTGTGACATGCCTAAAAAGACGTATGCCCCATTTACGTTATCTCCTTGCGGATTTCTGCGGGTACTCCATCTGGTCCTGTTGCGTTATTGTTTTTGAGTTTACTCGCAGGTGACTGGAGTTTCTCATTGGTGAATAGTGAAGGCTCTTTTGTCACATTTATATGATACTCAATGCTTTCTATATTGTCTTGACTAGGAAAGAATTCTTTTATGATGTAATTCATCGCGCTTAGGTAGGTAGTTATCCTGGCTCCCAGTTTCTTCAAAATAAAAAAAATCTTTAATAAATAATGAATAATATGCTTATAAATAAATGAAGTGAATGAAATTATTAAACATAAAAATTACAAAAAAATGTATTAATTTTTAAAAAATTAATATATGTACAAAAAAAAACATTTTTGAGTAATCGGCTTGATTTTATAGGAACTTATTTTAAATTTCAACTTTAGACTAATAGTCTTATATACAGTATAATAATTTAAAAGCCTCAAAAATAACTAATAATTAAAGTTAACACATTAACCCAAAAACAAAAAAAAAATATTAATAGTCTTGAACAAAATATTTTAATAATTAATAATCAAAATCAATTTACTTAAAAGCATTGAAAATATACACAAAAAGTTACAGTGTAAGAATACTGATTCTAGTAAGAATTATTTGAATGTTTATTTCTTCAAAGGATTTTATTAAAATAACCAGCTAAATGGTTAATAGTAAATCAACTGTATACAGTTTCTAAAAGTGCTAAGTGTTAGTAAAATAATATATAAAAAATAATGTATGCATAAAAAAAAACGCAAGCACATGCAAATTTATTCGTACGCAGAAAATTTCTCTGCATTTGAAAAACTAGTCAGACCATTACAAAAAAGTAATAAATTAGCAATTGAAATATTTGTGAATAAAAGATATTAAAAATATTTCAAATTATTTTCCCTCGTTCTACCCGCCACTGAGAACAATGGAGCTGCGATCCATCATTCGGCTTCTGCTTATAGCTTTGCTCAGTTTAACCGGCTTGCAGCGGATACAGTGTGCCAAAATCTTGGCAATTTTTCCCTTCCCAGGACCTTCTCAATACATTTGCGTGCAGGCGTATTTAAAAGCTTTAGCGTCGCGTGGGCATCAAGTCACCTCTATTTCAGCTTTTCCGCAGAAAGAGCCGCTACCAAATTTTCGTGATATATCCATAGAAGAGGTGCTGAGTGGTTATGAAGGTACAAGACTTTGGTTTTTTCGTAGAGCTAGCAATCAACCCTTTCTCATACTATTGTACCTCACTCTTCTATTCCATTTCAACAGAAACCATAGTGAACGTAATCGAAGAGGAGCGTAATAAATGGCAAGAATTAAATCTTTACTATGATTTCTTTACCGGTGGCACTTTATCCGTGCTGAAAAATACGCGCGTTCAAGAGTTGCTGCGTTCTGATGAACATTTTGACCTCATCATAGTGGAGGCGTTACAAATGGATGCGATCTATACATTAGCGCATCACTACAAAGCACCAATCATTGGCATATCTACTTATGGCACAGATCCAACAATCGATGAGCTGGTGGGCAATACCTCTCCCATTTCGTATGTGCCTTTGCCACTATCTGAACTCAGCGATCGCATGGACTTTTGGCAACGTTTGCAGAATTTATGGCATCACTTTTTGCATCAACTACACATGCACCTGTTCTACCTACCCAATCAGTTGACAATCTATAAACAATATTTCCCCAATGGCACGGCTGATATTTTTGCTGTGCGTAAGAATTTCTCATTGATTCTCTTGAATCAGCATTTCTCCATTAGTTTTCCGCGTCCTTATGTGCCGAATGCCATCGAAGTTGCTGGCATGCATATTAGTCATCAACCAAAGAAATTACCTGCCGATATGGAGAATTTTATAAGAGCCTCGAAAGAGGGCGCAATCTATTTCTCTTTGGGTTCGAATGTAAAGAGTAAGAATTTGTCGAAAGAAAAGCTTGCAATTCTAATGCGCGTTTTCGCTTCACTGCCTTACAACATACTATGGAAATTCGAAGCTATTGAGTTGCCGGATAAGCCGAAAAATGTCTACATTAACCAATGGTTTCCACAATCGGACATTCTGGCACATCCCAATGTAAAACTCTTCATATCACATGCCGGTCTATTGAGCACAACTGAGGCGATTCATCACGCCAAACCCTTGGTTGGCATGCCTGTCTTCTTCGACCAGTTTCTCAATATCGAGCGCATTAAACGAGCAGGTATTGGCGTATCTGTGAATTATAGATCTTTCACATATGACGAGTTGCGTTGCGCTATACTAGAAGTGTTGGAAAATCCGAAATATACACAGAAAATGCAGCAGATGTCGCGGCGCTATCACGATCAACCGATGAAGCCACTGGACAAGGCAATTTACTGGACGGAGTATGTGTTGCGGCATCAGGGGGCGCCTCACATGCGTGTAGCCGCACAAGAATTGAATTTTATTCAGTATCATAGCTTGGATACGCTAGCTGTGCTGGTTGGCGGCGCATTTGGGGGCTTAGTGCTGCTAGGGTGGGCGATTTATAGATGTATGAGCGAATTGGTTTTAAGTTATGGCAGCGAAAAGAAGCAAAAGCGAAATTGATAACAAATTGTAGTAGTTATAAAACGAAATATAATGTTTTTAAATTGTTATCTGTGTATGTTTATTTCTATTTTACAGCGTGCGACAATACATTTCACACACAAAAAAATGTATATACTCGACAGCGAGGGTGATTTGAAAAGTACGTGTAAAGTCAGAGAGATGGCCCTATTAGCGCGTATCGGGTGGTATTTAGTTAGTAGCATCTCTTGGTGTGTGTTCACATCAAGTTTCAGCCAGATCGGTGCATTTATTTTTGTTTGACACTCGTTTGAATCGAGAAAGTCGAGCTCCTTTTCCATCACGACAACGCACCAGCTCAGACCCAGCAGTTGTGGTCGCAAAGCAAAATCAATAGAAAGAGAGTTTCAATTCATTTCACATCCCTCTTATTCGCCAGATCTGGTTTCCTCGGATCCCTTGGACTACTATTTGTTCTCTAATTTGAAGAAATGACTGCCGGAAAAAGATTTTATTCAAACGAGGAGGAGGATTATAGACACGAATGGCTATTTTTCAGACTTGGACAAATCCTATTATTCGGATGAGATTAACCAACTAGACCAGCGTTGAACGAAGTGTATAAGCCTAAAAGGAGACTATGGCGAATAATAAAAAAGGTTTACGCCAAGCAATTAAGTAGCTTTTATTTTTGCACGAACTTTTCAAACGACTTTCGCATATACGAAACGACATTTTGCTACTATAAGATTTACAAGTTGATTGAAATTATTTGAAAAAATCCGTAGTAATCTATATATTGTATATAAAAGTCGATAATGAAACTGAATAACGCATAATTTTGCGGCATATTTTAATTCAACTTTTCTTGCCCCTGTCGGTCATTTCAGACTGCGTAGTCTACTTCCAGAGAGATGACATATTGGGTATGGGAATAAGTTTCCGCCCTCGTAAAAGAGTGTCGCTGTAGATACTATTTTTGTGTTCGCTCTAGTGATATACTGTGAATTTGAAGGTGTATATGTGAGGTCACGATCGCAGTAGTTGACTTTCGTTTGAAGCGTAAAGATCCTGATTTACCTGACGTCAAAAATGTCTATGTTCGTCCCAAAAAAAATCATTTGCGGGAAGTTATGCTTCATTATTACCTTTTAAAGAAAAGTGCAGCTGAAACGTGTCGTATATTGATCAATATTTACATATTTACTGCAATCGCACTCCATCAAATACAACTTGTAAAGAGTGGTTTCGATGCTCCCAAAGTGGCAATTTCGACGTGAGTGATGAAGATCGCGAATGGGAACCGAAAAAGTTCGAAGATACTCAACTAACCCTTGATGATATGTCTAAAGAGTTGGATGTTGACAGATCAATCGTCGGTAAACGTTTGCACGCGATCGGAATGTTTCAGAAAGCAGGCAACTGGGTACAAATCAATTGAAGGAGAGGAATATCGAGAAACGTTTGGTGACGTGTGAAATGCTTCTTGAACGGCAGAAAAGAAAAGGTTTTCTGCATCGCATCGTCACTGGTGATGAAAAATGGATCTATTATGATAACTCTAAGCGTCGAAAAAGTTTGAGCCTGCCAGGTGAACCACAGGTCCATCGACAGCGAAAAAAAATGTTCATGCTTCAATGGTTATGCTGTGCAACTAAAGTGATCAGAAGGGTGTCATCTAACCATCACTGCCGATCGTTACCGACTGCAGCTAATGCGTTTCAATCGAGCTCCGGAAGAAAAGCGGCTGGAATAGGACGGTAGGTATGACAAATTGATTTTGCAGCATGACAACGCTAGGCCATACGTTGCTAAGTCGGCCCAGAAATATTTAGAGGGACTTAATGGGGAAATCTGGCCCCTCCCGCCGTATTCCCCAGACATTGCACCTTTGGATTACCATCTGTTTAATGCAGTCAGCTCTTATTGCAGAGCGATTCACTTCTTGCAAGGGCATCGCAAACTGGCTCAATGAATGGATCAAGTCAAAATAACTCGAATTCTTCGTCTGCAAGATAGAGTAGAGTTGTAACTTCAAATGGCATATATTTCACATAATTCGTTTCTTACACGAAGATTTCTAGTCAAAAAATCAGTCACAAGTGTGGATAGATGAAATTGTGCATAATCATGCAATAAACGCCAGCTTTCTTCTTCACGGTATTCAGGGGGAATTCGACGATGCAACAAATGCCAAAATAGAAAATTGCGTTGACGGTTTGGCCCGTTGACACGAACTCCTTGTGGACTATTCCCTTGGAATCGTAAAGCAAATGAGCATCGACTTGATTTTTGACTTATCCAAACGCGATTTTTTGGGTGGTGGCTCGTCTGGGGCCTTCCATTCGGCACTTTGACGCTTAGTTTTAGGTTCATGTTGGAAATACCACGTTTCCCCACCAGTTACAATGTTGAAATCAAGTTCTCGTCTTTTCTCGCCTCTTTAACGAGGTCTTTCGAATGTTGAATTCTGAGCAATTTTTGGTCCTCAGTTAACTTGTGCCGAGTGATACGTGCACAGACTTTTCGTAAGCCCAAATGATTAGTTAAAATGCGATAAATCGATGTTTTGGAGGTATTTAACTCAGATTCCATGAACTTGAATGATGATTTCGGTGGAGTTTTCGGTGATTTCTGATTTTGGGCGGCCCGTATGTTCATTGTAATTTATGTCATCACAACCGTCTCTGAAACATGTAAACCATTCATGAACTCTGACAGGAGATAGACAATCATCGCCATAAACTTTTTTCATCAATTGAAATGTTTCTGTAAACGTTTTACCGATTTTAAAACAAAATTTGATATTAGCTCTTTGTTCGAAACTTATTTTTGTACCGATGATACTTTAGACGCAATAACTTCGCTTCCACCGAACCGAATGTCACCAAGCTTTCAATGGAAGTCGGCTAGGGATGTGACTTCTAACTCATTTAAAAGATGGCGCTATCGAAAACATTTTTATTACATAAGTCTTGTTTATTTTGCACTTCACCTTGTATTTATTTTGCTCTTTTTCAGCTAAGACAGAAAGGACAAACTACAACTTAGCTCAAGAACTCAGATATCGTCGCTGAATGAGGACATCACACCGATTTAAGTGTGCATTTGATTCGGGCATGCAATTGTTTCCGGACCCGGATCGAGAAGGCTTTTGCAGCTAGTTGAAATTTATTGAATGATTTTATAGATAAGTTAATGTTGTGTGAAAATAGTGAAGTTTCCTTAAATTTTACTCAAAATAAAAGTTAATTAGCTTTACTCTCAAGTTGTCCTCAAATACCTCGAAAAGGTCGAGCCAAGAAGCAACAGAAGATTTGGTGGCTCCTAAAACACTCAGGCTGAAAATCCCACCTCAAATACCTTACGCACCCTGTATATGTATTAAAAAATGTCAATTTTGTAGGCCTGAGTAATATTTCGTTTGTAATACATAACTAGAAAATAATTAAAAATTAGGTAGCCAGGTTTGAAATCCATTGTGTCCCGGTGCGTTTTATTTCAGTACTTTATTTTACAAGCTCAGAAGTGATTCTAAATAAGACCCTTGAGGAGGTATAAGTCAACACTTCAATACGCTTTTTTATCTTCGGTAAACCACACTTTTTCCCCAATTTTTCTGTGGTCAAAATTTTCAAAATTTTACCCAATTTTTGGTATGCAGTTGCACGTACGTATTATTAAATTTTTGTATAGTAAAGTGTCAGTTTGAAGTTGTTACAAAATCCTATTAATTACTCATAACTTGATTATACAAATTCTTAGTAAATTTTTTTATTAATTGTACAATTATTCTAATTTTGTTGTTTTTGATAGAGAATGAGCTAGGCTTTTATAAAAAAATAATAAGCACTCCAAAAAAAGAAAAACAGAAAAATAGCCAAAACTGCTCAGAATGTTCAGGTGCCATCGTTTGTCGTTTTTCTGTTAAAATTATAATGTCTAAAATTGTTGTACTATGCCATTTAATATGCTTAAGTTCCAAAGTGTGTTAAAGTGAGATAAGAATCTCGAAGAAATTGATCTGCATGCCAACCTGGTTTGTGTGACAATTATCGCAAGTGAGAAACAGAAGAAGGCATTCTGAAGCTTGATGAAAGGTGGAATGCCTGAGTAGACACATATGTGTGTATATATATTTATCATGCACTTAAAAAGTAACGAGATTTTCCTATTTAACGAATAGGGCTTGTCAGTTATTGTCAAAACCATTTTTTTCTTTTTTCTTTTGAGAGCAGTTAGTCTGATATGATGGTATGCCCCTAATAGTTTTGAATGCCACTTATTATTCTTATACAATCCGGTTCACTTGATTGGAGGTAATAATTTTTATGGAATAAAATGGTAACCGTATTTGATTTAGTAACACAAGGGACTCTGATAATTCAAGTGAAGACTGTAATTTGCTCGAAAATAAACATGCAAATAAAGGGTGATTTTTTAAGCGCTATAGGAAAGTTTTTCAAAAAAACACACGTAAAATTCAAAAAAGTTCCTGAAATATTTATTTAAATCGATAGTACAGTCCATATAATTGAATGTTTGAACATTATTTCATGCAAATGTTGACCGCGACTGCGCTTCAAATGATCCATCCGCTTAGTCCAATTTTGGCATACTCTTTCCAATGTTTCGGCCGGTATCTCACATATAAATGCTTTAATGTTGTCTTCCAATGCGTTAATTGAAGCAGACTTGTCTGAATAGACATGAGCTTTAACATATCCCCACAAAAAATAATCTAAAGGCGTTATATGGCACGATCTCGGTGGCCTATTGACAGGTCCCGAATGTGAAATTAAATGTTCACCGAACTCGCCTCTCAACAAGTCCATTGTTACGCGTGCTGTGTGGCATGTGGCACAGTCTTGGTGAAACCACATGCCATGCAAGTCAAGTTCTTGCATTTCGGGCAAAAAAAAGTTGGATATCATTTCACGGTAGCGCTCACCATTCACAGTTACGTTACGATTCGCAGCATCTTTGAAGAAGTACGGTCCAATGATACCTCCAGCCCATAAACCGCACCAAACTGTGACCTTTTCTGGATACATTGGTAGCTCTTGCAATTCTTCTGTCTGATCTTCACTCCAACATCCATTCGACAATTCTGCTTATTTACGTACCCATTGATCCAAAAATGAGCTTCGTCGCTGAACACAATTTTTCGATAAAAAGGTGGATCTTCGGCCAACTTTCCAAGAGCCCATTCACCAAAAATTCTGCGTTGCGGTAGGTCGTTCGGCTTCAATTCTTGCACCAGCAGTATTTTGCAAGGCTTCACACCTAAATCCTTTCGCAAAATTTTCCACGTTGTTGAGTTATAGAAGCCCAATTGCTGCGAACGGCGACGAATCGATAATTGATGGTCATCATTAACACTGGCCGATACAGCTGCGATAATTTCTTCAGTTCGCACTCTACGTAAGCGTGTTGGTGGTTTGATGTCCGATAATGTAAATTTGGTCACAATAGCTCGAATAGCCGCTTCAGTGGGTCGATTAAACTGTCGATAAAATGGGAGAAGCGCGCGATAAACTTTCTTAACAGAACACACATTTTTATAATAAAATTCAATGATTTGCAAGCGTTGTTCGTTTGTAAGACGATTCATGGTTAAATTATAGACCAAACTGAAGATGTTTGACAGTGAAACAAAACACGAAACGTGCGTCAGCTGTTTAAACCAACTGTTTAAAAAGATAATAGCTAAAAATTCACCCGTTACAACTTAGTGGTTCTGCCAATTTTAACATACGGTTGCCTAGTTTGGTAGGTAGCTCTTCAGAAGGGCTACAACATTACTAAACTAGTGAGAGTGCAGAAAACTGCATGTGTGGACATCACTGGTGCTTGTAGAACATGTCCGACTGCGGCCCTCAACGTCATTCTGCACTTACTTCCCGTGGATCTGCAAGTTAAATCCATTACTGCTCAGAGCGCTATTAGGTTGAAGAAGATTTTCCTCTGGAGGCAATTTCCTGTAGGACATAGTAGTATCTTGCAGCAGATCTTCCCCTTCCTTCTCTGTACTTTGTACTAATTTCTCCATCCGCAAACAGGGTTTTGAGGGTTGTGCTATGGCTATCTTTCCGAGCAGGCAAGATTGGAAAGAGGAGAGAGTCGGCACGGATATAGGTACCTCTGTTTTCATTGACGTATCAAGGATGGAATCTGGAGTGGGAGCGAGGGTTTTCTCTAAATCAGCCAACATTGCGGTCTCATTTAAACTGCCGGAAACGAGCAGCGTTTTTCAAGCAGAGATCTTTGCGATCCTGCAAGCATGCAAAATGCTTCGGGATCGCTGCTGGGAGGGAGACATTTCCGATAGTCAAGCTGCGATCAAGGCCCTGTCGTCGTCGTATTGCAGCTCTTTTCTGGTGAACTCCTCTTAAGGAGGAACTCAGACGTCTGCGGGAAATGAAATTGCCGATGAGCTTGCCAGGAAGGGGTCGACAGAACCGGTTTCAGTACTCCATTTTTAATTTTCTCATAAATTTAATGTTTTCAAAACTTCAAATGACTAAATTTTAAAAAATTTTTTTAATCACTCACATATCTGTTTAAAGTTTTTGGTGCTGACAAATATTTTTATGCGGATTTTGTTTTTGTCTTGTTCTATGAGAAACCAAATTATTGGTTGAGAATCTCTGCTCCTTGGTTATGCGAAAAAGGGTCATAAAATGTTTCTCTTAGCTTTAAATTTGCATATATTTAAACAGCAAAATATCATCTGATAATTAATTGTTTGCGTTCCGCTGATGTTTTTTCAAAAAAGTTTCAAGAGCCTCCGGGCATTACCGCACGAGCCATGTTGACCGAACCTTGTAACCGAAAACTCAAAACAACCAAGAAATTCAATGACTCATTTTTATATGTAAAAGGGAATTTCTTTAAAATATTTCCGACTTTAAGAATATTACTATAATTATAATTCTGGCAAAAAAATTTTTTCTAGCACCAATAGATTTCGAGATAATAATCCCTGAATAAAGACCACGCAAAAGATGGTTCAGATATAACACGAAAAAAAATTTAAGTTTTAAAATTTCAAATACACCTCAAATATAAAAAATTACCAAGTGGTAACAAAATCCAAAATTCAAAAGTTCACGGACGTATGAAACGCTCCATGCGAAGGGTGATCAAAGTGGCGGTACTTTTTCCAATAGGGGTTTTTTGACACATCACGCGTGACTACTGTCAAACTAAATACATACTTTTTTTCAGTATTCATTGACATTCCCAGACTTACGCCTCAACGACGTTTACAAGTCGTAAAATTTTATTATGAAAATCGACGCTCTGTGAAAAGTGTTCATCGCTCGCTCGGGTCAACTTATGGTGTACATGGCCGTCCTACCTAACGCACCATTCGGCACACGAATGGAAGCGAAGACCGCCGAAAACAACAGCTTGGCATATCTTATGGCACTGCTTGGGCAATTTTACGCAAATATCTTGGTTTGAAAGCATATAAAATTCAACTAGTCCAAGATTTGAAGCCAGGTGATCTTCCAAATCGTCATCATTTCAGTTGTTTCGTCACCGAAGATCCGCATATTGGGACCCGAATTTCGCTCAACAATGAGGCTCATTTTTGGCTTAAAGGCTACGACAATAAGCAATGCCATATTTGGGTTGAAGAGCAAACCGAAGCCATTCAAGAACAGCCATTAGATACATTATAAACAACTGTTTCGTGCGGTCAATGGGTTGGAGGAATCATCGGCCCATATTTCATCAGAGACAAGAACGCTATTGCGCTTTGATAAACGACTTTTTGATGCCAGAAATTGAAACCCATAATCTTCACAACTCTTGGTTCTAACAAATCGGCGCTATTAGTCATACAGCCCGTGAAACAACGGAAGTACTGCATTGTCGTTTCGGTGAGCGATTTATCTCTCGTTGGGACTTGGCCACCAAGCTCGTATGATATCAGACCTTTGGACTTTTATTTGTGGGATATGTACAGTCTAAATGCTTTGTAGATTTGTGGATAAATCAGCTTTGATTGAGGCATTGGAAGCTAACATTACTAAAGTTATTCACTAGATTCCAACCGAAGTTATTCAGCGAGTCATTCAAAATGGGTGCTTACGGATGGCCAAATTACGGCGTAGTTGCAGCCAACATCTGAAAGAGATCATCTCTAAAAAATAAATAACGTGAATGGTTCTACACAAAAATAATAAAGATTTCCCAATTAATTTGAATTTTTGTTGTTTTATTTCAATTTAAAATCCTCAAAAATGTCACCCTTAACAATAGCACACATTAATAGATGTAAGTCCTTGGTACAAGTAAAAAACAAATAGAATCGGATGCACATCAGCATCTATTACACAGCATTTCACTCCACTAGTAAGTATCTGCTTTCAATCAGTAAGTTTTTTATCACATCCAATAGCATCAATTACAAAGAAAAAACTTTTACAAAGCACACACAATTATCTATCCTCTTAAGTTAATTGCTTCGATTGATAGTGCAATTATCTTTCCGCGGTTCACGTTAGTTGTACTTTACTATCGTAACGAAAATGTCACAGCATCGGCGCATCACTTTCGTAGCAATAGAAATTGCTCTAATAGCGGTATTTTTGAGTTACAGACATGGTTTTGTGGATTTGCAGAAACTGACTCGCCTACGTAGTGCAAACTCGCAACCAAATGTGCCGCTTCAAAATTCCACTAATAGCGGCAATTTGGCGGATCAACTAGCTGATGAAGTACGCATCCTCTGCTGGGTTATGACCACGCCTGCGAATCATAAAACTAAGGCGATTCATGTGCGTCGTACGTGGGGTAGACGCTGTAATCGCCTATTGTTTGTTACCTCGGAGGCAGATGAAGAGTTGGGCGAGACGTTGATTATTACAGCGGTGGAGGATACGTATGAAAAAATATGGGCTAAAACGAGGCTAGCATTTGAGCAAATATATCACAAATATGGGGATGATATGGACTGGTTCTACAAAGCCGATGATGATACGTGAGTAACTCTGTCGAAAAAGTGTAAAAAAGTGTTTTTTAAGTTACAAGTTCAATAGAAATTAATTTTAGTGTACAACGACATAACTCATTTGGTGTATTAAATTTAATCTTCATTCGGGGTAATGGGTGTTTATTGTGCTATCTCTATGAATACTTAAGGGGGTATTCTAGTCTAGAGGCCCGAACTTTGAGCATTTTTTGACGGTGAATAAAAAAAGAGCTCACAAAATGAACTAAAAAAAAAAAAATTCATGGAATTTTGCGTCCTTGAAGTGGAAGGGGAAAATGAAAGACAGTGTCCTCGTCGTCACGATTTCTACCCTTGTGGTCATCTGAACAAAAAAAAGATGACAAATTCTTAATTAATATGAATGTCATTATCGTATGACGCAGAAAAAAAGGGAAAAACATATTTTTTTTTCATAAAATGGCGGCGGTTTCGAGAAAAACACGTTTAAAGTTCGCCGTCCGCTCAAACCAGTCTAGCTGTCGCGTCACTAAAATAGTTGTAACTTCGAAAATAATTCGAATTTTGAAAAATCCTTTTAGGGAGATATTTTTGAATACTTAAACTATTAAATTTTGAAAAAAAAAAATTTAGATTTTTTCAAATTTCTAGACTAGAGAGACTTAAGCGCACTACCTGTAGAGTGCCATGCGACAGAGTATGGAAACTTCCGAGTGTATCTTAGTGCTGTGTTTCCTTTGCGGAGGAGAATTATGAGAGAACCAACTTTAAATCAAAGCTTATGTGAAGTTAAAGGTATTTAAAAGTTAGCTTAAACCGTTTTGTTGCTGTTGTTGTTGTAGAAGTGGTTGAGTATTTGCACCTGTCCTCCTGTGATGATGTCTTTGTTTTTGTTTTTTTTTTTGCGTCTAAGTCAGATCCATTTAGTGAGGTCCAAGTATGAGATGTTATAAATTTGTTGTAAGAAAGGCTTACCGAAGCAGCGAAGTCGTGCCCGAGCTAGCCCTGGACATTCACATAAGTACTGGAAAAGACTTTCCTTCACCCCTTCCGCTTGACAGTTTCTGCAGATGGTATTGAAGGGGAGGTTGAGTCTGGCTGCATGATCCCCTACTTTCCAATGACCTGTAAGGGTTGCAGTGATGCGTGAGATGTTTGGCCGAGAACATCCTAACAAGTGATTCGTCCTTTGGATTTTGTACAACGGCCATGTGTTTTTTGTTGTAATACATGTAGTTAGTTGCTTCCATCTTCTAGCTCATCCGCTATCTCATTACCCCGTATGTTCCTATGACCGGGAACCCATATCAGAGTAATTTCAAGCCAATGACTAAGTAATTCTAGTTCCTATCTACACTGTAAGACTAGTTTGGATGAAATGGAGTTGGAGTCTAAGGCCTTGATAGCTGCTTGACTGTCTGAAAAGATAGCTACTCTTGCATCAACTTCCTTGTAGAGTTTTAGTGATTTGCATGCTTCTCTGCTCGCTAAAAGTTCTGCCTGGAACACGCTTGCATAGTCAGGAAGTCCAATTGGCTGACATAGGTTGAGTGGTTCTAAATGGAAGCCAGCTTTCACACCACAGTTCATCTTAGAACCGTTAGTGTAGATTTCAATATCGTATCTCCCAATCACCTTCCCTTTGCTCCATTCGGCTCTCGGTGGAAAACGTACCGTAAATTCTTCCTTGGAGTTAAGGTCGGGGACTGTGTAGTCTGATCTGTTTTTGGGCAGCGGGGGTCCCAGTAAGAGGATCTGGCTGTGACCGTACGACCTTGTTGTCCAGCTTCCTATGTCTCTGAGTTTCACTGCGCTACAAGTAGCGATTGTTTTTATGTTATATGTAAGTCTAATGGTAATAGATGAGTTAGTACATTGAGCGCTTCAGTAGGACTGGCGCTAAGCGCTTCTGTAGTTAAGATACACGCTGAGCTTTGTATCTTGTTCAGATTGGTTTGGTTGTATTTCTTTTCTATTGCGGGCCACCAGAATAGTGCCGCATATGTTAGCATTGGCCTTACAATGGCTATGTAGGACCTTTTGGATGTAGGACTCTACGTTGGACCTCCAGCTCAGTTTGGGATCTAAGATAACACCTAAGTATTTTGCTTGTTGGGTTAGCGTAAGACTAACGCCGGCTCGGTCCATAGCAATACCTGATGGGCTTCACTAGTTATGCGTTTTGAAACAGTCCACCCACATGTTGCCTGTTTCTATTGCGAATTTATGAAGACATTTCCAACCTACTGCTGAGCTATCTTCCAATCCAACTGTGGTGCTCCCAAATATTTTAAACATGTTTTAAATAACTCAGGACATCTGCAAAGGAGATGCTCTACATTTTCTACATTTCCTACATTCCTTGTTATCCAGGCTATGCCCCGTCAGTAGGCATATCATAGTTGTACAATATTTTCGTGTTAGTGGTAGTATAAATCGACTTAGACTATGATTGTCATTTTTACACATGACGAAATGATGCGAAAACCTCAGCCTGGAATACAGTAAAGTGATCTGGAAGCTTGTACGACGTTCTGAGATCTAATTCTGGACAGTATATCCCGGGGCCTACTCCACTAGTAATTTTAGAACCTTCCATATAAAAGTGCATTCCGTTTGGCGCTAAAGCTCTTACGTCATCCTCCTTTTTCGATTGTAATCTCAGACCTTTTTCGCTTTAAAAACCGAAGTTCGATAAGATACTTAACAAATTCCTATAATTCGGAGTTTTAATAAAATAAACGCAGCTTATTTAGGATTCCTCACTACCTATCTAAATTGGAGAGCATCAGATTCATCTGATATAATCTGCACAGCTGTAGTGGAAAACACATTTTTCCGTTCTTTTTAGGTAACATCTGATGTGGCTCAAGGCAGTATTCTTGGGCAACTTCTCTTTGTACTATATGTATATTTTATTAAACATAGAAGTTAA
This sequence comes from Anastrepha fraterculus, assembly GCA_037575425.1. Lineage (NCBI taxonomy): Eukaryota > Metazoa > Arthropoda > Insecta > Diptera > Tephritidae > Anastrepha > Anastrepha fraterculus. The sequence goes on along the minus strand of JAYXIM010013029.1, from coordinate 7,790 downwards.
TTTTTTTCCTTTTTGAAATTTCTCCTCTACGCTGATGATTTTATTATTAGTCGTTTAATGAGAACTGGAAACTCGATTCGATTAAATAATTTTCTAAAAAAAAGTATTATATTAATGCTTTTCGTTTGATTAATCTTGCGATAACTAAAAATAAAATTAAAATTGGCCTTGTCGAACCCCACTTTTGTAGCCATTGGTGAATCAGTCCATTATTATTTCTCCTTAATTTGACTTTTTTTTTTCAATTATTTTTAAGTCTGTTTTTTCCTGTTTGGTTATGCTCAAGAATGTTTTTCGTATTTGCAGCTTTGCTTTCATCGAAAATATGCGTTATATGCTTTACCCTTATAGTCCGGATATGCCAATTTATTTCGGACACAATTTCAAATTACGGGGAGCCATAGAACAGGTAAATGATAAATGACACGAAACATTGTGACTGAGAAGTTAGTAACAATTTATGGTAGATTAGGAATCTGGTCCTATTTTCCCGCAATTGGAATATCAGAATTGGCTGAATAAGAATTCATAAAGGATTATGAGTAAGGCTATGTACACCCTTTAGAACCATTTAGTATGCGTGATAAATCCACAAATAATAAATAAGTAATAACTTATCTAATTTCCTTTATTCATTTTCAGTTTTACCTTTATCTCTATCTCTCCTTTCTTTATTCCAACTTAGTTAGTTTATTCTATCTTGTGCTTAATCTAAATCTTAGTTTCCTTATCTTGGTCTTTATCCCATCTAATTTTTGATTTTGATAAAAAGTATAGAAATTTTTAAATTATTTTTGTTAGAATCGGTTAAAAAGTTATCAATAATAGTTAGACACTTCCTAGTCACATCTAAAAAGTAAAAATGAAGCTACATCTAAAGTTTTTCTACAATTTAATTAAGGTTTACATGTCTGGTGGAAGCGGCTATGTTTTAAGTCGTGAATCTCTTCGTCGTTTTGTTGAATCGGCTATAGTTAATAATACCAATTGTGATGTTACTAATGATTATCAAGCTGAAGATGTTGCCATGGGTCAATGTTTGCGAGCAGTAAACGTTACTGCAGGCGATTCGCGTGATACCCATGGCGAATGGCGTTTTTTTCCTTTTACGCCATTTGACGCGTTAACAGAAACACAACCATCAGATGATTATTGGTTTTTGTTCTACAGTTTTTATACTCCACGTGCGGTAAGAGATATTTAACATTTTTGCTATATTAATGTCAAAAGCTATTGCAAGGAAAGTTTACGGCCAAAGGCCAAATGTTTTATTTATTTTTTTGAATTTGTAAGCTTTTGTTATGAGTCAGTTACCTTTACTATATTTGTATATTATATATTAACCTTTGAAAATACTTTATTACCCACTTTCTTGTGCAATCTAATGAGCACACAAATATCTTCTTTTAGAGTAGTGGCTTTCTAATACGCCTTCTTTTTCATATACTGTTACTTATTTATATTTTGATGTTTTTTATATTTTTTTATATTTTATATATTTTTAGTGCAGAGATTGCCTTTCAAAATATGCCGTAGCCTTTCACTACATTCCTCCTGAAGCCATGTATTTTTATGAATTTTTTGCATACGAATTTCGAGCCTATGGTCTGCCGGATGAGCCGGAGTATGTGCTGCCCAAGAAGTTGGCTATTGACGAAGTTGTAATACCTAAACCTGACAATATTTGGGATATTGTATCACCATGATAAGAAAATAATCTCAATGAATACATGTATGTGTGTATGTGCCACGTAAACAGATATTCCATGAAATATTATTTAAAAAATAACCAAACAGGTAAAAAGCAAATAATTTAATAATAAAGAGACAATTTCAAAATGTTGTATGCCGCATGTGTATATATGTATGTACATACGTTGCATGTGTGCATATGAATAAATGAGAATTTGCATACATAAACGCTACCGCCTGGAGAGACAGCAGAAGTGCCGGTGGCACAAACCTTTGATGGTAAGTTAGCAGAAAACTCGAAGGCGGAGGTTGGTGGAGAGTGAGGGGATCTGTTTCTAGTTGGAAGGTGGCACTTTCCAGTTGCGCATTTTATGAATGTATTCTGTTTTATGTTGAAACTCCGTTCCCGCTGGCTAGTTGATTTATGCTGCTGCCGGCTCTCTTGTTGACGCATTTGCCGCATTAGTAGCTTTTCGATCCTGTTTAAGAGCTTCAGGAATAATATGTTGCGTATTAAACGCATAGCTTCGCTAAGCTTATAATGTTGCCGGAAAGAATAATGAGCATTCAATTGACATGTAAGTTGTTTTAAGACAGAGTTAGTTCTGCTTATATAGGGTTTTCCAATTAGAGATGTTATTTTGATATTCAATGAAAAATACTATTTTTAATATATAATAAATCATCGGATGTTTATTTCAATATAAAGAGGAAGGTATGTCCTTAATAGTGGAAAATAGCATCAGGCAAATGACCACCACGAACACGCTTACAGGACAATATCCTTTTCATGAAATTTTCCATAACCTAATTGCAAAGTGTCTGCTCTATGTCCTCGATAGCCTCACGAATTCCATCTTTGAGGTCTTGAATCGACCCTGGGCTGTTAGCGTAGACCTTTTCTTTCACGTGGCCCTAAAGAATAAAGTCCCAAGGTGTTAAATCACAAGATCTCCTTGGCCAATTGTGATCACCCCTTCGAGAGATAACACAGTCCGGAAACTTTTCCCGTAAAAGATCAATGGTGTCGTTGCTTGGGTGGCACATAGTGCCATTTTGTTGAAAATAAACGTTGTCTAGATCAATACCATCTAATTCCGGCCATAAAAAATCGTTAATCATCTCTCGAAATAGCACCTGTTATTCAAAATAACACCTGTTATTGGAAAACCCTTTATATTAAAGTCCAAACTGCAATGCTCTGAGCGAATCAACCCATTTGTGAACGAGCAGCGCAACTGTAAGAAATGAATTTTATGATATTTCCTCGATTCACTGGAATAATGCACTCAAAAATCGCACCATTGGCATTTTTGTGTTGAGTTTGTGTGATATACTTGTATAACACTTTTTTGGTTGTTCCAGCAACATCTCCAAAAATTAAATTTCTGAATATGAAATGACTGTATCAGGTAGAGCAAAGAAAGTACAAAATTTCTGCAATACTAGCTTTTCAAAATTTTAGTTTTTCATAATAATTCTTTCATGAGATTTCTGGCTTTATAATGTGTCACGGGGTGATGTGTAACATTTTTTCGTTGTTCCAGTAGCATCTCCAAAAACAAAATCTCTCATTACTCAACCACTGCATTTGATAGAAGAAAAAAATTTAAATTTCTGCATCATTAGTTTTTAAAATTTTTTTTTTTTAAATAGTTTTTAAAATTTTCCAACAGCTCGACTTCAGCACGTTCGCTCACAGACTGCATTGCCGATGAAAGTTAAGTCATATATGCAATAATATTTCAATAAATGACTAGAAATGTTAAATATGAGCTTTACAAAAAATCATCGAATTTTGGTAAAGAAAGGTTGGGTTTTATGTAATTGAGCTCTGAAGGGTAGATATTTTACAAAAAAAAGTCATCATATTTTATTAAATTCTTTAATTATTCAAACTTAGTGGCACTTTTTGTGGCGTCATGAAAATGCGTCAGGATCCAGTAGTTTGAGTATGATACCGAAATCCATAAACGAAGTCAGCAGTGGCTAGGAATGGTTAGGGCGCGGCCAAAAAAATCGACGATATCCACGACTGATGATAACGCGACTGAATGCAATATTGATATTTCGTTATCCGCGACATCATTCAACAACAGTGTGTCCCTTCCTCACAGACAGTAATGAAATAGTTCTATGTTAGGCATGCCTTTCCCATGTATTCGCCAAAAACAGCTGGATTTTGGACAACAATGCGTTGGATCATTCCTTTTTCATTGCGAACATTTCTGCTGCCGAATCCCCGATGACGTGGCAGCCGAAGTGATTGTCACAATTTTGCTTCGGATGGCCAAACCTTATAATCTATCAGCTTTGCCCATATCCATCTTTAATATGCAAAATTAAGTCGCACCTAAAGGTAACTAATCATGGTGGCGTAGCGGAGGTCAAGGCAACAGCAATCGCGGCACTGAACGGGTTAACATCGTAGGATTACCAAGGATACATTGTGTAGAGTTAGAGACAGATTATTGCGAAGGTCGATAATACAAAAATTTGTCGTACCTTAGTTTGCTCTAGGTAAGATTGTTATCATTATGAGGGGACTTAGCACTGAGGTCTGAAAGATCTATCCATGAGGGGATTCAGAGTATTTCTCTGGGCCCAACTCGCTCAATACATTTTTATACAATGACGACCGTGGTCCCATTGCCACCAAGCCGTTTCTGTACCTGTTTCGCTCAGCCTATTAGCGTTGAGTTAATGTTAATGTTCATAACTAACAGGATGAGCTTAACTAACTAAGAGGCTGTTCGGCTCTTACGAAGGTATCTGTTACCGCGGGCAAGTTCTAACATCCTTAGTCGCTGGACGCCAGTAGTGAGATACTGTCAACTGAAACAGATGTTATTATGAGGTTATGTTAGGTAAATAAGTATATGCCCTCTATCCGCGGGTCCATGCCCACTGAGCATTTACTCACTGTCAACTTACCTTGGCAGAGCTGATAATTATTTTGAATCGACTTCTTTAACAATATTAAAAAATGTTGCAAGAACTAGAAGTTTATGCAATTTGTGAGCAAAAAATTTTCGTCTGAAGTTGATCTATTTTTGGTTGAAACCGAAGCTGTGTTGATTCACTTAAATGATACCTGGATACATGGATAGCTTCGCAGTTCGAAATTCCCATGTCAGCTGATAAATGGAAAAAAGTTGTGGTGAGTATTGGAAATTAGTTTTGAGAATAAGTTTATAGTAATATAGTTTCAAAATTTGGAAAAAAAACAGACTTGGTCATAAGTATATTTGCACTCTCAAAATAACTTGAATTGGACATATACAGTGAATCAAAAAAGTATTGGCACACTCGAAAAATCAAAGTTCTCAGTGCTATAACTTTTCTTCTAATGAAAGTATAAAAAAATAGAAAACGGTACTTTCTAAATGTATTTATTTATTACGTATCTGAACAAAAAAAAATTAATTTCGACTTAGGTTTACAAGCCCAACCTTGAAAGGTAATATTCCAAACTAAATTTATGGCCTTTTTAATTGGTTACACTTAGAGATGGTGTTGGTAATACACAGGGTCTACCAACACAATCTCCGTTTTTGTCGACCGCTGTTGTAAGCAGCGGCCTGTCATATCCCTTATTATGTCAGTAAATCAGCTGATTCAGTGGAGTTCGTTGAGAGTCGATTAACGGGTTGATGTTGGCCACATCGCACTTCTGTAAATCGTGAGTAACCCTGTATACCACCCTCTTCATTTGCTAAGAATTGCTTTTTGGCATTGAGCACTGAAACACCTAAAATTATTCTACAACCTGGTGCATATTTTGTTTTTTCTTAAACTACGGTTTGTAGCTCATCCCACTTATTCTTACTTCTTTTCTTGCCCCATTATTATTTCTTTCCTTGTTATATGCATTTTTCATATAATCCACTATTTCTTCCTGAATATTTTCAAGTACGCTTAAAGCCAGTTCATGTAGTGCTTACAACTTTGCGCTGCATTCACTTTATGCCGCTTTCTTACAATTCTTCTTCCTTTTTCTTCTATGAATATTTACATACATTTCTCGTGCCGCGTTATAAAGTTGCATTATTGCTGCACTTTCATAAGTAACCCCTCAAATGGGTAGTGAATATTTTATGATTAAAAATAACTGAAACAAAAGCATTTTTATGTAACTCAGCGCGTACGCAAAAACAAAACAAAAAAGGGAAAGTTTTGCATAAACTTTTCGCTGCTGCGGGCCATGTTGTTTACGGAAGCGAAGCGGACTTTTTACTTCTCCCCGAGTGCTGAGTAAAAGAGAAGAAGTAAACTAAACAAAAAACAAAAAAGTAAGAAAATAACGAATTAAAAACAACATAACATTTGTGAACAAAAAAAAAAAAAAGGTTTCGAAAGCTTAAGTTTTTGCGCGTTGAACTCATTACTCGAGGTGGCTACATTCCGCGAAAATTGTATTTAGGTGTATTTACTTTCCCATCCTTCAGTGTTTGTGTTGAACTCTATCGGAAGCTGATTTTTACTGAAATACATACCTTTTGCCTTGCTATACTTAATTGTACTAGAGCGCTTCGCGTTGCTCGTTTGCACTCGGTTTTTTTTACTACTTTTCTTTTCTTTTTATATATTTTCCTTTTTCCAATCATCGGCAGTATTTGTTGCATTTCCAACTTTTTGAGCAGTGAATGAATGAAAGTTTTTGCCTATAGGAGTCAAAACTTACCTAAATATTTTCGAATTGTGAGTTTCATTCAACAGATTTTTATGCAGCGTACAATTTTATTCAAGTTTATAAAACTTTACTGAAATTTTAATTTTCATACAAAAAAACTCCAAAGTTTATCAATTGGGCGTTATGTGTGAGAAAGAAGGCACGCTCATGGAGTTTCCTACTGAATCTACTATATATGTATGCACATTTGAGAGCATATACGTATGTGAGTATGTAACTAACAGACTGCGGAAGCCTGTGCATCAGCTGCAGTTTGGTTAAACTTCGAGTGCCGGACCGTGTATAGTATCTATAGGGTTTGATTGAAAAATAATGAGCCTTATTTTCTTTAAGCAGTTTTATTAAACCTTTTGGCTTATACAAGTAATATTCTTCAAAATAGGACACTTCAGCGTCAATACACCGCTGGTAGCAGTCCTTCCACTGCAGGAAACATTTTTTAAACTCATCCGCCGGAATCGCTTTCAATTCGGCTGCCACAGTTTTTTGGATCGCCTCGATGGAGTCGAAACGCCTCCCCTTCAGCTTTGTTTTCAGGCGCGGGAACAAGAAGAAGTCCGGAGGGGACAGGTCTGGGCTGTAGGGAGGGTGGGGAAGCACCGGAACCCCATCTTGGCCAATGCAGAGGTGCCGAGGAAGGCGGTGTGCGCCGGCGCATTGTCGTGATGAAGGGTCCAATTGTTGACGAGGTTGGGCCGAACCCGGGCGACGCGGTTTTTCAGTCGAAGTAGCACATCTTTGTAAAATGCCGTGTTTACAGTGCTTCCTGGAGGTACAAACTCCTTGTGGACGATGCCTCGAGATTCGAAAAAGATGATCAGCATTGTTTTGACCTTGGATTTCAACATGCGCACCTTCTTGGTTCTTGGGCCACAGTTTTACCTGGGCACTGGACAGAGATTGGTCCCCGTAAGCCTCCTTGAGTAGCCCAATGGTTTCGGTACTCGTTTTGTTTAGCTTTACGCAAAATTTGATCGAGGAACGTTGGTCCAAAGATCGCTGCATTTTCGCCACTGCAAAATCCTAACACACTTTTAAAACAGCTTTCACGCGCGGAGCGATGTTGACTGCACCGATGTTGCCAGCGAGCTGGGACCGGTTTCTAGTGGAAGGGGAAGGTCCAACGATCATTTTCCTCCACCAGCCGATTCGGTTGATCGCTTGGCAGACGCTCCGCGCGAATTAAAAGATTATATTCATTATAGTTTGAATTCGGTCTTAAGACTGAATGTATCATTTTATTTGGCATATGCAAATGCCCTCTTATTTACACTTAATATTGCTAGCTAAGCATAAAACTAAATGTATAATTTTATTTGGCATATGCAAATGCCCTCTTGTTTACGTTTAATGTTGCCAGCTAAGCATTTTGCAACGGAAGCGACGGCGACGCTTACGTTGCTCA